>JABFOX010001053.1:0-13960 GCA_022817665.1 Axea sp. ZL-2020
AAATTAATTTTTTTTAATTATAATTTAAATAATTGAAGTTAAATGTTGAAAAATAAAAATATTTTAGAAAACACATTTTTTTAATTATTATAATATATTATAGAAAAAATATTAATAAAAGATTATATCCACTACAAAACATAGCTTTAATTTTCATGTAACACTTTAGTGGACAATAGAAAAAAAAAAGTAGATTATGAAATAATCAGTATAAAAATAAAATTTAAATTTATATTAATTAGAATTATATATGCCTTAAATTACATCTTATCCTATAATAAGACAAGATGGACCCTTGATGAATAGTAATTTTAAATCCAAACTTTATATTGTTCCCATAGATCTATTAATTCTCATATACCTATAATTTATTATCCACTTAAATGCTACACGGAAATTAAGAATTTATATTAAATGGCACTTTCTTAGAATGATAAAACGAAGAGAAATGGAAATAATTTTCAATTTGACTAATTTTAAATATTCTTATCAATGTTCACTTTATAATATCTGTTGTTTTGTATAATTAATATTTTCCAAATAAAACATGATGAAATAATTGTTTTTAAAAGAAAGGATATAAAGATATGAAATGTTTTTGTAATTAATATTTAATTATATTTTATTGCGTAAATTTTAACAGACAAAATATTTCTTACACTATAATTAATTCTTATCAATATTACAAAGTGTTCCTGTACTTTATTGACATTACTATTATTATAATTATGATTATTGTTAAATATCACAACATCATTGTCATAATTATTTTTTAATAATACCACTATCATTTTACCATCATTATATTATTGTTGTAAATGAAAGTATTGAAAATAATAAAATTTTCACTGAATATTTTGTAATTTATTTATATAAAAATAGAATATGCAGTATGAAAGAATTTGGAAAAATGTTTAAAATAAGACCTTAAATGTTAGCTTTAATAATTATAATGAAAAAATTAAATATATATCACTAATATAAAATTCAGTGTAAATATAATTCTTTTATATTTTAATATAGAATAATATTCGATTTAAGCCATTTATTATTTATATGTAAATATTTTTTAAAATAATAATATAAAAATAGTTACATTTTAATGGAAAACATTTTATTTTATAAATATAAGTATACATTTATTTCTTGTGTACATTGTGGTTTTGTTATACTGCTATCCTTGTCGTAAAAACCTGTAAAAAAGAACGTAATAGATTAATCACAACATATTTTTAAAACAAACTTTTTATAATAATGTATCAACAAACCTGTTTCTACAAATTAAATCTTTTTCATAATTACAATTCAATAAATGATGCAAAATCTTCATTATGGTCCAGTGATGTTAGAAAGTTTAACTGCAAAGTAAAATGAATATAATTAAATTGAATAAACTATGTATTACTATTTTTGTATATAAGAAAAATAATCTATTTCTGTTGAAAAATTTTAATGAACTTAAATTAATATTTAATATATTTAAAATAAGTTTATTTTATGTTTATAATGATGTAATTATATTTGTTAAGTAACAAAGATTATATTTTAATTTTATATATCTTGATGTTTTTGGTAAAAAAATATACACAATTTGAATTTAAAAACAGAAAAACTTAGAATCTCAAAAAATTAAGCATTAACTGCATATTATACATATATTTATAATACACATTTATTCTTTTTTATGTGGCTATAACAGTTTTAATTAAGGCACATGCTGATGAATAAATAATAATTTCAGTTGCATTTGTACAAAAATATTTGAAGTTCACGATAAGTTCTTTTACTATTTAAATTTTCTTAAATATAATTTTTATGTATATCATTATAAATTACTCCTGATTTTCAATTTATATTTTGTTACTGAAATTATATTGATAGTTACTGTATATCTGACCAATATGTATACTGATTTATTTATATTGTTTGATAATACGAATATTCATTCAAGTAGAAGTTCTTAGAATTATTTATACTTATATATTTACTTTTTTTTCTGTAAGTATACATTGGGTAATTTAGTCTGACCTTTATATTAAATTTATTTTTATATATAATCATAACATATAATGCATAAATATTTTGCTGTAGAACAGGCATAAAGCTTACTTGCTTTCCTTTAAATATAACAATTTTTTACAAAACCTTAACAAAAGAAATTATATTTACCATATCAGAAATGTTAAAAACATGAAAATTTAAATTTATTTAACAAATAATTAAATGGGTAATTGTTTACATATTTATCATTTTATTAGTTTAAATAAAAATTAATTAAATAAGCCATTTGGGTATTTCCATAATCGTTATAATAAACATTTATAAACTATACAAAACTGTTTAATGAATCAAAAGGGTCATTTGATTTATTGTAGTGCTTAAAGGTGATACTGTACAAATATTAAGCAATTGAAAAATGTATTAAAATAGTTTAAAAAACAAACTTTAATAATAAATAAACTCAACTTAAAATTAGAATTACACTTATTTTTTAAACTGTTTAACATAAAATAGTTCCAAATTCCTTTACACAAATAAAACAATTCTTACCTCTCATGTTTTATTCAATGTTTATGTTTATAGCATGAAAATTCACATATTTAATTAACTAAGTGGTACAGTACAAAAACTGTTAAAATATTAATCAACTATTAAATACGACAAAATATAAATAGATAATTAGAACGATTTTTTAACGATAGTTTAAAGTACGTTACTTTGAAACAAAAGATCTTTAACTGTCTTTAACCGTCGAGATACGTAATTTAAGTGAGTATCAAGGCGTAAAAACTTCAACAAGGCCAATCTATTCGCTTTTTTCTGGAATACAGCATCATCTTCAGCTGTGCCACGCCAACTAAAACCAAGTGGCGGGTAGTTTAAAACGATCTTTATTGATTTTTAACATTACAATTAGTAGAATAATTAAGTTTAAATTATAATTAACGATTCGTATTCAAATTGAATAAAAATGCAATACAAACACATATTTATTAAATACAATATTAACATTTTTAATATAAAATAATACTAAAATTGTATAACAAAAATGTTAATATTTTACAAAATCTATAATTTTTGTTATTAAAAATATTTAATAAATATTTAGTAGAGGTTAATTTTACATTTGCAATAATATTTCATTATATATATGTAAATATCGTATAATACATATATGATTTAATAGTTAATATTATAATCATCGCAATACAACATATAACTGTGTTTTTAATATTTTTTATGTTTGCAATAAGTTGGAAAAATTTTAAACATGACTCGAAACGTCGACAACATTAAAATTTTATAATATTGAATAACAAGTCACATATGTACTCTATCATATTTATATGTATAATGAACACTTATTATAAATATAAAATAAATCCCCGTTAAATAATACTACTAATATTATATTATCACTAAATATTCTCAATGACAAAAATTACAAATGTTAATAAAATATTAAAATTTCCTTACAAATTAATAGTAAAATTTAACACGATACATTGAAGAGCGATGTTAAAGACTTTCTTTTGGTATAAAATTTTTTTAGATGCATAATTTCATATGAATAATTTTTGCATTAAACGGAACTGTTACCTCAAATTATACTAAAAAGAAACTAACAAATTATTAATTTTGTAACAAAAGTAACAAAACAAACAAATTTAAAGATTGAAAAATGTTTAAATAAAAATTAAAATAAAACTATTGTTTAAAGTACATCTAAAAATGAATTCAATAATATACAAATTCAAATTGCCCGCGAACAAATTATTACTTCGTGTAAAGTGTTTGATCTCCTCCGTACTTCAGAAATACATAACCTCAAACAGTCATTTCACGCGGCCAGCTTCAGTAACGTGACGAATAGTAGGTTCTTACCCACACGGCTGGTTACCATACTTGGACCTTTCAAACATCCTATCAATGATGATTTTATATCTGAATTTTTTGAGAAATTCGGTAGCTGTGTACCACGTAAGTATTTTATTATTTCATTTATTTTTACAAAACCTGAAAAATATTAGCTGTCAAATTAAACTATTTTAATTCAAAATTTATATTATCATTTTTTATTTTTAAAACTAGATTATTAAAATCTATATTTAATATTTTGATAATTAATATTTTAATTTTAACGAAATCATGATTATTTTACTAACATATAACACAATTTTAATGTCCAGCTTGCATTATGTTAAAAGAAAGATTTTCAAAATCTATCAGGATCTTAGATCTGAGTGAAGAGTAAGATTAGCATTTTTTTAAAATGGAACAGTTTTTCAAAGTTACATTGTGCTGTAAAAATAATTAATGAGAATATATTTTAACAATTAGAAACAACGAGAAGTAAAAGAGAACATGGAGTCAATGGATGAGATTATCATTTTGTAGCGTTGAGAGAAGAAATGGAAAGGGATATTCAAAATCATCTGTTTATTGAAGCAGGATAATATAATGACAGCCTATATGGAATTTCCATCGCATCCATACGTGAAGTCGGAGAGTAGGTAAATAATGAATATAATTGCAATTTTTAATTTTTCAGATTGTATATAAATTTGTACTTCAAATTTTTACTTTCTTTGTACATGATTAAAATTACCAAATCCAAATATCTGAATTAAATTATTTCGTATAATTTATTTTCTTCTTTCGTTATTTTAGATAAATATTTTTCCATTATTATATTTTCATTACAAATTTTTCATGAATTAAAAAGAAATAAAAGACATTTTATAAGTTCATTTCTGTGCTTTATATTACTAGATTTAATTTTTCTTCGTTATTTATTTATTGAAAATAAATTTTGCCAATTGTAGGGAAAACACTACAATCTTGATATGAGTGGGAATGCAGTTAAGAGGTTACAAGACGTACAACTCTATCATATTTCAATATTTATTAATCCGAAATCAATTGAATAAATTATGTAAGTATTTCTGTTTTGTGATATTCATTATAATCCACTCACAAGAAAAATCAGTTATAGAGAACACATCATTGAACAAAATTTTGTTTTATATGTTTGCATATAATTTCTTTTATTACAGTGTGTAACAAATTACATCAATAAAATAAATTGTACTCGTTATTTGAGATATTGTTTTATGTTATTACATAATAATATATGCAATCATAATAAAAGTAATAATTAAAATAAAATACTTTTTACTATTATTATTTACACTTTTTATGCATAATATAAAATCTTAATGTTAAAAATTCCATTTTTTAATATTATTTTCAAATTTCCAGTCGATTTTATGAATCAAATTACATGCAATTAATAAACAGATTCTAGGCACTTATAAATTTATTTACTTATAGACTTTACAATAAATCTTTTAAAATTAGAGTTTGCTTAATATTTTTTGACCAATATTTATTCTTATGTGACAATTTAAATAATTTGATTATCAAAGTACTTTTAATTCAAAAATAAATTTATTTATTATTAGACAAAATCATAATATTTTGCACAAGGAATTATTGTTTTATTTAATTTGGACTACATATAATAATGATTCTGAATTCATGAAATTTTAATTATTAATTTATTAATAATTATTTACAAGTAAACCGTATTATTATGTCATATTATTTTTTATTTTATTTATTTAAAAAAAGATAAACATTAAATTATATGAAAACATACATTAGATAAAGTTGTAGAAAACTTTATTTTGCATCACAAATATTTGTTGTGACTAAATTAAAATTAGCAATATTTTGTTTCACAGGGAAATGAATAAGAGAATGTCAGAAGAACACGCGAAAAAGACTTACGAACGAGCTTTAAAAATAGAACAAGAATTTGGCGAATATTTTACTGGTAAGTTGGTACTTTTAAAGCATCTAAATCAGTTTTAGTAAAGTTTTAAGTAATTAATGTAATTTAAATTTAAAAAAGTCTTGCAAAATTTATTTATATAAAATATATCAAAATATCAAAAAAATGGGTAAGCAGTGATCACCACTGTATTTTTACAATGGTATTTATAATATGTAACAAATATAAATCATTTTATATTTCATGACATTTTTTTGAATTTAGAATCTTATAAGAGTTATTTTAATATATTTACTATCATTAACAAAGAAACATTTTCTTTATTTATCGTGAATATAATGTAACATATATTTATTTTTTATATTATAACTGATTTTAAATATATATTTTCAGCCATTGTTGAAGGAGATACATCTGAAGATATTCATATTGAAGTAAAAGAGGTAATCGCAGCACAATCTGGGCCGAACATTTGGGTACCATGTCGATATCAGCAACTGTGACGTCCTGTCCCTCAAGTTGCCTGGGGGGCCCCCCAGGTCCAAATGCCTGGACGTTGTCTCCGAGGCGTCAGAAATAAACGACGATCTGATCAACAGAAATAATAATAATCATAAAACAAAAGATATAGAACTAAATGCAAAATTTCGATTGAAGAACACATGTCTGCTCAATCCATATAACACAATACCCTCCCCGTCAAATTCCTTCTTATGGAAGTTTGAGATATATAAAAATATAACTGTATAACGGAGAGAGTAAATGATAGTATTAAATAATGCAACAGCAACTTCGTTGGATAAATATAATTATTATAAAACAAATTATTATACATCTCTATAGGCTATTTAATGAACAAATTACGTATTGAATTATCAATTTAATGTTCAGCTTGTTTTGTTGTATTTAAATAAATAAATAAATAAATAAATAAATATTTTACCAATTTTACTTGTATTACTGCTTGATTTATGTTACCTACCTACCCATTTTCAGTTAAATAATTGCATCACGTTTTGTGCATTCTACTTTCAATTTATTAATTTATGTTGAATGTAAATACAAATGAGAAATATAATAAAACATTATAATATTATAAATATAAATAATGTAATATGAAAATACAAATAAGGTAAGTTATGGATTAATATTTTAAATTAAGAAAATTAATAGCATTTCAATTTTTTATAAATTACAGTGCTTTTTTTAATATATTATAATTTTATAATATTAAAAATTCAAACATAATTGTAAGATTATATATTAAATATTCGAAAAAGCTTATATATTAATATGCAAAATACTTAAATAATAATAATATTTTATTGAACTTGAATTAAATAAATTAATCAGTAACTGATTAGCTAATTCTAAAAAAACGCAAATGAATTTGCTAGATTCTAAACAAAAAATTGATAGCCCAATATACAGTAAAAGAAAACTTGAATGACCAACTCATAGATCATATTCGCCTAATACATTCGTTGAAAAAAGCGTACATATCACTACATTATTCACTCCATTTGAATAAAGTCGACAAATACCTCTACTGGTCACGTATTCCCCTAATACACTGCTATAAAATTGAATTACAAAATTTTAAAATACCAACACGCACATC
Source organism: Axea sp. ZL-2020 (assembly GCA_022817665.1). Taxonomy (NCBI): domain Eukaryota; kingdom Metazoa; phylum Arthropoda; class Insecta; order Hymenoptera; family Scelionidae; genus Axea; species Axea sp. ZL-2020. The sequence continues at coordinate 7,419 of JABFOX010001053.1, forward strand.
ATATTCGCCTAATACATACGGCTAAAAAATTTTTCGTTTTATGTAACAGGCAAGCATGATGTACGAGTTGGTCATTTAAGTTTTGGCGGTATGCTTTTGAATTTCAAAGCTTTAGAATACCAACGTACGCATCATATTCGCCTAATACAAAAGCCGAAAATTTTCCTCACATTTTTCGTTTTATGTAACAGGCAAGCATGATGTACGAGTTGGTCATTTAAGTTTTGGCGGTATACATTTGAATTTCAAATTTGTAGCTGTTGTATTAGGCGAATATGATATATGAGTTGGTCATTCTAACTGTTTTTGACAGGTTATTGTTTTAAAATTTTGTTAGAATCTAGGCAATTTTGTTTAATTTATTTCGTTGAAATTAATTGAGGATCATTTTAGACTTTTTCAGTATTTTCCTTATATAAAAAAAATTTGTGTTTTAAAGGGAATAAAATAAATTAAAATAAATTAAAATAAATTTGTTAATATTATATTTATTCATGTTATAACACTCACAGTTTTATTTATGTAATCACAAGTTATTTACAGTTTTGTTATTTACAATTTCAAATTTGAAGTTTTTAATATTTGAAGATAATGTAATTACCAGGTATTATTTTCTCTCCCACCCCCTCCAGAAAACACGTTTTTTATGCAAATTTTCACGCTGATTACGAATCTGCAAATATTTCGAAATGGGTTCAATCGCTTTTCGAGATATTCGCGATTTTCGGTCCTGATCGCACAGCATCCGACTGCATTTTCGACCTGCATAAAATGTTGTACAAATATATATTTGCGATGCATTTTTTAATGTTGATTATGAATATATATGTAACAAAACTAGCAAAACTAACTAACAAATAAACAATATATATAATACATTATTTCATCGTATTTATGCTATTTTTTTATTTTTCTTAGTTTTGCTGTATATATTCATAATCAACGTTAAGAAATGCATCACAAAAATATATTTTTGCAACATATGTAGGTTAGAAATACCGCCGAATGCTGTGCGTCCAGAACCGAAAATCGCGAATGTCTTGAGAACCGTTTGAGACCGTCGCAAAATATTTACAAATTTGTAATCAGCATAAAAAGTGCATCTATAACATATACCCCATGTTTTCGGTAGAGGGGGTAATACCCGATAATTACCGAAGATATAATTAGTTACAAAATATTAAATATTAAAATAACGTCTGTTTATAATTTTAAATAAATATAAATTAGCGACAATTACACAGACATAACCAGTTATTAAAAAAATCCTTAAATTAAATTATTATTATTTTTATTGTTCGAAAACATTTTGTTCCGTTTTCAACATGATGTTTAATTACTGCTAATTTATATTTATTTAATATTACAAAATATAATTATTACGTCGTACATTTGATTTATTTTTATTTAAAGTAAAAACTTCGTGTTTTTCTTCAGTTTGCCAGTCAGCTCTAGAATTTGTGGGATTGTCTCACATTGCATCACTGCATGACATCACCTAAAATTCAAAATAAATAAGTTTTGTGTAATATATTTATGTAATTATTAACTTTTTAACAACTAAGATTTTATTATTAATATGATAAAGAATATTATTTTGTATATTAATCTAAATAATATAAATATTATAAATAATTCATAGAAAAGATAGTTAGTACACTTTTTTTACTTACTTTTTTACTTTACTAAGAATAGTAATTCTTAGTAAATGTATTATATATTTTTCTTTATAAATAATTTCTTCTTCACTGTAACCATTTCTTAACATAATACTTGGTAATCCAACATAGCATCGATATGGTAATACTTCTGTAAAATCCCTATTTGGTCCATTTTCAATTTTTTATATACTGGACATCTAGATAATTGAACATTATTTTACCAATAGCAGCTTCTAAAATATCCATTCTGCAAAATAAAAACCAATTATTAAATACATTAAAATTGTTATTTATTAAACAACAAACAAAATCCATTATTACTTTTTCTTCTTTGCGAAATTCCATAATTGTCAGCTTACTTTATTCTAATGGTACACTTATAATTTATGCGTAAAAACCAGTTAAATCAGTTTCATCATCATGTTTTTGAATGCTAGAGTTTAGAAAAAATTCCGTTAGAAAAAAACGTGGTAAATAATAATCACAATACAAAAAAAATGACACAATAAGAAGGTTTATAAATTATGAATACTGACAAGAATCAAAGTTATTCATTTTACCATATCTTTGGCAAGACAGACCATCCATCACATAATAATTCTACATGATCTCTTTGTTGCAAAATTTGTCATTTAACATCTATATTTTATCCTTTTTTATTAAATAAAAGCAAAATACATTACCTTCAGTACTCAAACAAACTAAATTTAAATCCATTTATAACATAACAGTTAAGTTACTTTTAGTTTTATGTGGCCTGTACAATGCATTCACAATGATATAAACATGTGAAATGGTTTTGAAAGTTCGAACATTTTAACATTTTCAAGAGTTGATCAATTTCCACAAGACGTTATTAAAGAAAGAGGCTTAAAAATGAAAAAAAATTTTACACCTCATCCACAATATTTTTATATACGAAAAATATCTACTTCTTTACTTAATTGGTATACAGCGAAGATAGCCTTCACGAATCTAGTGTTTGTCTTTATTCTTTCTTTATAAATATTGTCTCTTTTCAGCTTTTACAACTTAGACCATTGCTATTGCTATGAAAACCAACGTTTTTGATTAAAAATCAACTGAAAATAAAATAATATTAAAGTCGAAGAATTCAAAATAATAATTACGGTAAGAGTTTACCATTCGTCACGGGCTGGATTGTACTGTTGGACACCTTGCTTGAAATTGGCTGTGCCGAGCGACAATTTGACGTTATGTAGCACGGAAATAGCATGTCAGTCACAGTAGACGAATTTTCGCGAACAATTTGAATTTGAATTTTGTTAATTTTATGTTTATTTCAATAAAAATGTTGTGTTAAACTGCAGTATTGATACGATAATTGGCGTTGACCGCGAAATTGACATATTTTCACTCCAGTTTTCACCTTAACGTCAGATTTTGTATGCCAAGTAATAGCACGGAAATTTGAATTATACTTATAATTAAAAGCTGGTTTTATAAATATCTTAACTTTTATTCCATTTTGTTAGTTTAGATAGTTCAGAAATAAACTAAACAAACTAACATTTTGTTAGTTTACATAGTTTATTTATAAACTAAAAAATTGTATGGTTTATAAAATAAAAAATAAACTAATAAAATATTAGTTTATTTTTAAACTATCTAAACTAACAAAATGTTAGTTTGTTTAATTTATTTGTAAATTATCTAAACTAACAAAATGAAATATAATTTAAGAAATTTATAAAACCAGCTTTTAATTAAAAGTATAATTCAAATTTCCGCGCTTTTACTTAACATACGAAACCTGACGTTGAGCTGAAAAATAACCTCCATATATAGTGACAATATGTCAATTTCGCGGCCAACTTCAGTTATAGTGCCAATACTGGAGTTTAACCGGCTGGATTTTACTTTTGGTCGTCTTGCTTGAAGTTGTACACGTTAACTGACAGTTTGAGGAAGTAACGTGATCAAACACGATAAACGAATTTGCGCGGTTTTTAAATTTTACTAATCATTATAAATATACCGTTCTAATAACAATTTTATTTTTAACTCAAAGCTTAATTTACATATATGTTCAAAATAACCAAATGTAAATTAACCAAACTAACAAATTATTAATTATATTCGTTTATTTATAAAAAAACTAACGAAATTAATAAATTGTTAGTTTGGTTACTTTTTTTATAAATAAACTAACGAAAATAAAATTTTGTTAAGTTCGCTCGTATATTTATAAAAAAATCAACCAAACTAAAAAATGTTTAATTTATATTTGATTATTTTCGACATTTATGTAAAATAAGCTTTCAGTTAAAAGTAATATTTAAATCGAAACGGTATATTTATAATGAATAATAAATTTTAAAAATTCTGTACTATTCATATACTATGTTGGGTCACGTTATTTCCGTTACATAACCTTAAACTGTCCATGACGTAAAAAGTAAAAAAGTAAAATCTAACCGTTTACCCAAATGTTGATCTATAAATTATATTTTTCAGTAGAAATATACTATGTTAGTTTTTTATATTTAAACTAGGGAATCTAACAATTTGTTAGTCTGGTTAATTTTGTTAACTTTTTGATTTTATTTGAAAACATGAAATGTATCAGATACGTTTAAATTGCATTTTTATTTAAAAATAAAATTCAAATTTATATAAAAATTAATATTAAATTTAGCATGAAAAATAAAATTAATATTAAATATAAAACTAATATTACATTTAAAATTTAAATTAACATAGTATATTTCTATTGAAATCTATAATTTATAAATCAGCATTTTTATTGAAATAAGTATAAAATATAATAAAATACAAATTATGCGTGAAAATATATCATTTAATGTGACTGAACACCCTATTTTTGTGCTTATTACCTTAAATTGTCACTTGACACAACCATCTTCAAACAAGGTGTCCAACTGGTGTCCAACAACAACCTTCTAATAATCTAACCTTAGTCACGTTACTGAACAGGGGTTACAAACTTCCATAAGGCCAATGTATTCACTTTTTTGCCGAATGCATCGCCATCTTCAGGTGTGCCACGCCAACTAAACCCAAGTGGCGGGTAATTTAAAACGATGTTTATTAATGCTTACCATTACAATTATTAAAATAATTACATTTAAATTATAATTAATTATACGTATTTAAATGGAACAAAATACAATACAAACATATCGAATAAGTGTTGAGAAAGCGCTTATTTATATAAAATAAATGCACGCATTTATTTAAATAAAATATTAACATATATAATGTAAAATAACATTAAAATTATATAACAAAAATGTTAATATTTTACAAAATCTGTAATTTTTGTTATTAAACATATTTAATAAATATTTAATAGAGGTTAATTTTACATTTGCAATACAATTACATTATATATATAAATATCGTATAATACATATATGATTTAATAGTTAATATTATAATCATCGCAATATACGTAATTATATTTTTAATATTTTTTATTTTTGCAGTAAGTTGGAAAAATATTAAATATGACTCCAAATGCCTACAACATTAAAACTATATAACATTGAATATCAAGTCACTTATGTACTCTAACATATTTATATGTATAATGAAATCTTATTATAAATATAAAATAAATACCCGTTAAATAATTACTAAATATCTTGACGACAAAAATTACCTTATGAAGTAACAGTAAATTTTAATTCAGTACGTTGAAAAGCGATGTTGAAGACGCTCTTTTGGTATAAACTTTTCCATACGACTACAGCGTCATCTTCAGGCATATCATGCTAACTACAATCTTTCCTAAATAAATTACTGTAACTTTGTATTCACTTTTTTTTCTCGAATACATATTCTCAGCTGTGACATGCTAACTAAAACCAAATGGCGCGTAGTTTACACATTTATTTAAATACAATATTAACATTTTTAATATAAAATAACACTAAAATTTTATAACAAAGATGTTAATTCGTTACAAAATCTATAATATTTATTGTTAAACATATTTAATAAATATTTAATAGAGGCTAATTTTAATTTGCAATAATATTTAATTATATATATTTAAATATCGCAAAACACATATATGATTTAATAGTTAATATTATAATCATCGCAATACAACGTGTCATAGTGTTTGTAATATTTTTTATTTTTGCAATAAGTTGGAAAAATATTTAACATGACTGTGAACGTCAACACTAAAATTTCATAATATTGAATAACAAGTCACATTTGTTCTCTATCATATTTATATTTATAATGAAGTCTTATTATAAATATAAAATAAATGCATGTTAAATAATTACTAAAGATGTTTAGTGACAAAAATTACAGACGTTACAAACTTTAATAAAATATTAAAATTTCTTTATAAATAACACTAAAATTTAACACGATACGTTAAATAGGGTTGTTGAAGACTGTGTTTTGGTATAAACTTTTTTAGATGCAATAACAAGGCCATCTTCATCTATACCACGGCATTTAAAACCTTTGTATAATAAATTACTCGTATTTTTTACTTCTGGTGAGTATATTGAGCATTAATGCAAACTATTGCTCTCGGAAGTAATGGAGTTTTGTCCCACGGTATAAACGCTTTTTAATGGCTGATCAACTTAACATTTATGTCAAACCGTCGGTAAATGTAGAAATATTAAATTAAAATCATCACAAGCACCACCCACTGACAGATAAATAATCTGCAAATACATAGTGTTTTGCGCATCGACATACAGATATGGACTGCGCATTGCATTGCTAAACTTGTTGCGTGTTAGAGAAAGAGAGGGAAGATTGAAAGTTACAGTTGGTCTTTATTGCACGCAAGACCGTATATATTAAATGTAGGGCCATGCGAGTAAAAATGAAATTAATTTTAATTTTTTTTTTTTGACAGGATAA
>JABFOX010001054.1:0-13959 GCA_022817665.1 Axea sp. ZL-2020
TGAGTTTTAACATTGAAATACCTCCAGTTAACGAAGCACGTATTTTTTATTTTTAATTCCATGTAAAATTGATTCCTTGACCCGTATACTTGTATTTTATACAATAATTAACTTTATTCAACAAAATCTCTTCACTTCAAACAGATTTCTGGCAGTAAAATCAATGGAATTCGAATCAATAAAAGCATAATACCAATGTTCAAGATTAATGACATACCGTTTATAAACGGACCAATATTTTGTAATAATATTCTGCAGTTTCATGTTACCGTAGAATTTTTATTTGGCATTGAGTCAATATCAGAGACGAATATAAAGTCAAACTAAAAGAATTATTAAATAGTAATAATTTATATTTAAAAACTTTGATTTCAGCATGATAACACACAAATAAAAATAAATAATAAATATATGATACATTCATGTCTCAAGCTGCCATAATTTTCGAAAAACAAAAATCAATTCCTGTCATATTTATATTGTTACGTGATAGCACGGTTTCATTTAACAAAATAACATAAATAATAATTAAATAAATTCATATATAAACATCTAAATAAACAAATTAATGTGTACAGTCATTATATGGCACGCATTTATTTTTAATATGAGAACAAACATCCTTTCTAAAGTATTGTAGGTTAGGCCTTTTTATTCCTTTACAAAATAAAAACTTGTTCCTGGAAATTTCTACAAAACTTCATTAATAAACTTTCTATTGATTTTTTATGACTTTCTAGAGAAAAACTGACCAAAAATATTAACATGAAAATAAAAAAAAAAAAACAGGGAATAAGCATTAAAATACACAAATTTTATTAATTCATAGACTTACAATTTTTATGGTAAAATATGTGACAATAAGGAGAGCCCAATAAAATATAAACAAGTATTTTTATTAAAAGATATATTTAATCAGATTCAGAAAAACATTACAATATACATGTAATGATTATGGAATAAACATATTAAATATCTATTGTAATGTGTTTGTGTATAGTCTAAGAAGTAATATGGTAAATAAATTACATTTTACAACTTAAGTTTTGTCCTTCTCCAATGACGCCTTTTTGCATTATATCTGTAAAACAAAAAATGTACTTTTTATATTTATCCTGTTATTTTAGTACAAAAAAATATTGGTATATAAAAATATTTGTCTCATTGTCTCGGTGCCTGTATAAATTAAACACATTTACACAGGGCATAGACAAGAACTTTTACTTTCCGAATTCCTGTAGCACCAGACACCTATAGAAAATGACCAGTGACTCTAGGTTCGGTTTATACTTTATAACTTAATACTTAATTTAATTTTAATCTTTTATGTGTACATAATTAAATATATTAACACTTTATTTGATACTAACATCATTACTTCAAAAACTTAAATTTCTAAAATATATTATTTCAAACTCAAACAAAAAAAAAGTTAAAATCTGAAGCCTATCCTCAGTTTTATATTTTTTGGAAATTTTCTACTACTAAACAATTATAATTGTATCATAATGTATCTTAAATATATTTTACCTATTCTTTTTAAATTGATCAAACACATTCTAAAATACCTGAATGTTTTTTAACAGTGAAACAATGTAAAAAAAATTTCCAAAATTATATTTTGTATAACAATACTTAAAGCTAGATTTTTTAACATTTGTAAATAGCAGTTTTTATTAATAAAAATTTAAAAATTAACTTTGGCAATGTAATATAATTTTAATAATTGTGAATAAAATAAAGCTTACATATCAACTTCAAAAGAGTATATAAAATATTGCTATGTGAATTCCAATTTCTATTTAACAGAATTAGAATTATAAAAATATATGTTTTGAAGATACATTTGTATACAAAAGTTCATTTCATAAACTGCTTAATATTAAAAAATGTGTTATATAAAATAAAAAATTCTTTATCACAAAATTTGATAATTTAATTACTAATATATACACAAGTAAAAGTATAGTTGGTGGATAAAATTGAACTTAGTTATGGAACAAGTAGTAATATAAAAGTGAAAAGTTAAAAACTGAACCGTTCTAAATATATAAAATACACAATTTTTAAAATAAAATAATCCTAACACGTGGAATACTTGAAATGTACACTGACGTTTGGTTAAACATTAATTTGATAAATCAGTTACTTAACCAACTTCACTATTACTTTTAAACTAAATTTTAAACAATTTGATATATAATCCTAATGAAAAATTGCGTTATTTATTTATATATATATATATATATTTATATTATTTACCGTATAGTATTTCCAGTCCGCATCCTAACCCACTGAGGGATGGGTCTGTTCTGTTTAAGTTTTTTAGCAAGCTTGCGCTTGATAATAAATGTTTTGTGAGCCGACTGAAAACGAAATATCAGTGTGATAAATATTAAACTATTGAATAAATCATTAATGATTACTGCAGAATGTTGGATGTTGTTAATATTCTAAGATTACAATTTTACAATTCTTCACTTACCATAACGCCGTTAAGAAAGGTAAAACTTTAATGGACGCAGTTAAACGTGTAGAACATTGAAGTACTTTAATCAATGTAGAGAGAGATACTCCCGTTCTGATATTACCTTTGGTTACATTTGTGTAACTCAATTTTTATCCGCCAGGGGCTCTCTTCTTAAAGGGATATGTAAGTACTAAAGTCACGGAATTAGTTTTACCTGATTTAGTTAAATTTATGTAACACAAATACTCTCACGGAGTAAGTGTATTCATAAATGCAAATAATATCATTTATTATATTGTCATAAACTGACAACAGCGAAATTCTGGGAGCGAGGGAAAATTTATTCAGTTTAAAAATCAACACTTCTAATCAAATATATGGACATATTTTGTAAACTGTGATTTTTTGTTGTCTGCTTGCACGGAAGCTGTATTTTTCGAAATACATCCACATATTTGATAAAAAGTTTAGTTTATGTTTTTTGTTCCATATTCTTCCAAATTTTGAATGAATAGCTTGAAAATACGACACAACAAGTACAAGCAGAGACGTTACTTTCTAATAATAATTTAACCAAACTTTACATTAACAAGTTTTTCGTTTAACATAAAACACAGTCTAAACAAACTGAACCAATTTTGAATTCAATTCTGCTTTCTGTTTTACCTAGTAACTTACTAGTGACATAATACTGACATTACTAGTGACCAAGGTATAATAGAACTACCAATTGCTCTACCTGTGATGCAAATTAAACTATTTGGAGAGATTGTCGGTCGGTTTGTCCCACAACACAATGGACCTCTAACGGCTGATCTGCGTAACATTTACCATTTTTACTTTGAACCGTCGGTAAACGTAAAAATGTTATAATTGTAATATCTTGTTTTCACTCGAATAACTTTCTTCTTTTGCAAAAAACAATCCAATTAACTATTATTTAATAATTTTATTCTAGATTCATAGAATGATTTTACATTTTTTGTTGATCTAGTTTAAATCTGTATGATTCTGTAGTTCACGTATAATATTAAGTAATAAATGCAACTAGATAGATATATAATATTAATTAATAATAGAGTCACGAAAATTGCGATAAATATATAATTTATTATGAAAAGTCATAAAATAAATACATTTTAAGAATGATTATTTAACACATTAAACATCAAACCAGTTTTGTCGGTCTTTCTATTTAGTCCGCCGGATGTAGTTCTGTCGAAATCTTATCTCACGTCAGTCACTAGCGACTGACACGGTCCGGCGTAAAGTTCAGTGTCTCTTAACGATGACCGATGCAGCGCTTAATGTGTTAATGCTTGGTCTTAACTAATTATAGTTTTCATAACATCTTCAAAATGTCTTTATATTTTTATTAAATTTCATTAGGTTTCATGTAAAAAAATTTAGTTCTAGAAAACCTTGCTTAACATCTGAATTACCTATGAACCTTTAATGCAATTGAAGATTTACATTTCATTAAAATGTTTATTTATTATAAGTTATTATTTTTAATGTTTTATTGCGTGATTTTAAGTTGTAAAAAGATAGGACAAAAAATCAATAGAGCAGAAAACTTTTATGCGTGGAATTTTCCCATTCTTAAACAAAAGTTAAAAATATTTAATTACAATTATTTTATTATTTTAATTGTAATATTTTGAAACACACTAATTCTATCCTTTTAGACCCTAAATCACATTAAGAAACAACTTGTACATGTATGACTGTTTTCAAATATATCGATTCATAATTATTCGTATGTTACCGCCATCTATACTATAGTACTTATGAGCGTAACCTTAAAATGATGACAAGCGTATTTTGTTCTCTTAAATTTTAAGACAAATAATGTTTTTATAATTATACAGAAAATAATAAAATAACAAAGCAGATATCTGATTTTTCAAGCAATTATAACGCTACCTAAAGAGTCAAAATGACGCTCATGAATAAGGTAAGTGTTTTTACTTAAAAAGTAAACGAAATATAAAATGTTGGTTAATTTGATTAAATTTATTTTTAAAGATGGAAATTGATGAAAAAATTACAAAAGGTGAAGGTTTTAAGCAGTATTATATTACAAAAATTGAAGAACTTCAACTTATCGTTGCTGAAAAAAGCCAAAATCTTAGACGATTACAAGCTCAACGTAATGAACTTAATGCAAAAGGTACGTCAAAAAAAAAAAAAAAAAAATACCAATCGTTACATGAATTAAATTTTTTTTACATTTTGCAATGGAATTATTTTAGGTAAAAGTGTAGTTGACATATTAAACTGAATTTACTTATGGAAAAAACAATGCTAATGTAAAAGGAAAAAATTAAAAATTAAATTGTTATGAATAGAATATAAAATATCAATTTCTATAGCAAAATAATCTCAAGTGAGATTCTTGAAATATACACATTTGATTAAATTAGTTCGATATGTCAATTACTTTACTAACTTCAGTATTACTTTTAAACTACCTTCAATCTTAATTAAAAAGATATAAGTTTATACTGTTGTATGATATATTTAATATATAAGCATTTGGTGAATACTTGTTATAAAAATTGTATAATAATATCATATAAAATATATGTATATAATGTAAAAAAACAAAATTATGAAAAATATATTTGTAAATAATTTTATATCATTTTTATTAGAATATTTACAAATATATTACAATACATAATTACAAAAATACTAATTTTGTGCGAATAAATTAAACAACATACAAAAACAATATCAGTTTATTTTGCTAAATCTATATTGTAATGATTTTAAAGCTACCTTTTTAAACAGTACACTTGCATTTAATAATTAAATATTTTCTTTTGGCAATTCATAAGAAACATTTCGGGTTTTTATTGTCACATATTTATTAATTTATTAATGTTTTATATAAATACTAATATTTTATTAGTACTAAAGATTTAAAGATTTTTAATGACTTATAATTACAATCCAATATGAAGAAATTCTATAATTGATTAAGTTAATTGAGTAAATATTGTAGTAATGATATAACTGTGAATATTTATAAATATAAATCTACAACTTTTACTAAAACTAGATTAATAGAAGACCTAAACATATACAGAGTAATACAACTTGAGAAATTATAATTTTTATTAAAAATGAATATGAAGCATGAAATGTAATTATTGACATTAAAGATTTTTCTAATATCTAATATATATCTATATAAAAAATATTTATAATTTTGTAATAAATTGTACATTATTCATGATTTCTAGTTTTTGAGGTGAACAAAATTATAGAAAGCTTTATATATATTTATATTTTTTTCCACATATATATTTTTATAATAAATATTCTCCTATTACTATAAAATTACACTTTAATACATTTATAGCAATTTAATAATTAATCAAATTTTATATATTTAAAATGCTTATATTAAATAGAGATAATTGATAAATGTGTTATAAATTAATACAAAATGTTTATAAAAAAAATGTAAAAAAATAAAAAATAAAAAAATTTAAATATGGTAATAATATTATCTAATATATAGACTTTAAATTATTTATTTACATTTAATTATTTTGCAGTTCGTATGCTTCGTGAAGAGTTACAACTTCTTCAAGAGCAAGGTTCATATGTTGGTGAAGTTGTAAAACCTATGGATAAAAAAAAAGTTTTAGTAAAAGTTCATCCCGAAGGAAAATTTGTTGTTGATTTGGACAAAAATATTGACATCAATGATGTTACTCCAAATTCCAGAGTAGCCTTGCGTAATGAAAGTTATACTTTACATAAAATTTTACCTAACAAAGTAGATCCCCTTGTTTCTCTTATGATGGTCGAGAAAGTTCCTGATTCTACCTATGAAATGGTTGGAGGTTTGGATAAACAAATAAAGGAAATTAAAGAAGTAATTGAATTACCTGTTAAACATCCTGAACTTTTTGATGCTTTGGGAATTGCTCAACCTAAAGGGGTTTTGCTTTATGGTCCACCAGGTATTAAATATAAATATATATTACTTAATTAATATAAATAAATAGGTCCTTAAGTTAATTTTTTATTTTATTTTTCGTATCAGGAACTGGTAAAACTTTACTTGCTCGTGCTGTTGCTCATCACACTGAATGTACATTTATTAGAGTTTCTGGATCTGAGCTTGTTCAAAAATTTATTGGTGAAGGATCAAGAATGGTTCGAGAGCTATTTGTAATGGCTCGAGAACATGCACCATCAATTATTTTTATGGATGAAATTGATTCAATTGGCAGTTCTCGTATTGAATCTGGATCAGGTGGAGACAGTGAAGTAAGTATATTAACAACATGATAATAGCTATGTTATTATCAATTATTAATTATTTGATCAAATATGACACACTATCAATAATATAGTTTGTGTATTAATTTTAAAATCAATTTCACTTGATGTTTTTATTTTCTGTCACATTTAGTTTTTGTTTTTTCACTGTTTTTAATATTTTTAAATGTCCTTCAACCAATAGAAAATATAGCATATATATAATAATGCAAACACATAAAATATAAACTTCAAGTATAATAAAATATTACTCAATTATTAATTTAATGACTTTTAGTATGTAATAATAATAATAATGATGATAATAATGATGATGATAATAATAATAATAATAATAATAATAATAATAATATTTACTATAAAATATTTGTTTATTTTCATTCTATTTGTTTATTCATTCATACATATATATCCCGAACAAAAAATATTTTTGTATTATATATTTACAAACATTTTTAGTTTTCTAAAAATTTGGTAAAATATTTTAAATTATTGTTACTAGGTTCAAAGAACTATGCTGGAATTATTAAATCAATTGGATGGTTTTGAAGCAACAAAGAATATTAAAGTTATCATGGCCACAAATCGTATAGATATACTGGACCCTGCCCTTCTCCGACCAGGTCGTATTGATCGTAAAATTGAATTTCCACCTCCAAACGAAGAAGCAAGATTGGACATTTTAAAAATTCATTCTAGAAAAATGAATTTAACGCGAGGCATTAATCTACGCAAAATTGCTGAACTTATGCCTGGTGCATCTGGAGCCGAAGTTAAAGTAATTTGTTTTATAATTTATTTTATAATTATTAATATTTGATTTTTTTGCGTTTGTAATTTCAGGTATAAATACTTATAAAATCATTTCAATTGAATTTTAAAACGTTATAAACTAAATAATTACATTTTTTAGGGTGTCTGCACTGAAGCTGGTATGTATGCACTCAGAGAACGTCGTGTTCACGTAACGCAAGAAGATTTCGAAATGGCTGTTGCTAAAGTTATGCAAAAAGATTCTGAAAAAAATATGTCTATCAAAAAATTATGGAAATAAATACATGTTTTGTGTTATACTTTGTGTGCATTGCAATAATTTGTAATTATTATATAAAACAAAAGTTTTGCAGTCAATATTATACTTAAATTACACATTTTTCGATGTCTGTAGCTGTATCATTTATCACTATTTGGATAATAAAAATATTTACAAAGAAATAAAGAGGTTTTGTAACACTTTTATGATACTGTTACTCAATTCATCTTTCTTACATATTTTTTATTATTCTATATTTAATTGTTTAGTTTTAAAACTAATTTAATAACAATATTTAACAGAATTAAATAATTATAACATAATTACAAATACTGAGCACAATTATTTAATAATGTTTACCTTGTAAACTAACAATAAATTTTCAGTTGTCAAATAAAATTTTTTTTTTAATAAAAAGTTAACTATAGATTGTATGTGTCTATAAATATATATATATATATATATAATATTTAAATAAATATCTTAATAAATCAAATAAATATGTTCAAATTTAAAATTTCCCGCGAAATTACTAAGTACGTCAAAAATTTTTCAATATTATCAATTAATTTAATCTCTTTATACATAAAAAACAATTTTATACAAAAATATTTGTTGAAATAATTTTTTAAACCATTTAAAAATGTATCAAATAATTAATATCTATAAAAAGAACGATGAAATATTTATCTCTAAAACTTAACCTAAAGCACACATTTATTTACGAAACCAAATTCAGTCGCTGCATTCACTACCCGTTAGGCGGAAGTTGTGTAGGTTTTAAAGGCGTGACTGAAGATAAATTTATCAAATCACGTCCAACTTTTATTATAATAAGCAAAAAGTGAGAACCGTAAACGAATCGAGACAAGCTCTACAAAATTTAGAAAGAACTTCTGATACGATAAATTTCTGCACTTTTTGAAATCAGTGAAAACCCATTTAAAGATATGGAGACATATGAAAGTGTGTTACTCGTGAAATCTGAGGTGTTTGTATTTAAATTACCACCGAGAACGTCAAACAGAGGATACAGGTATAACTCTGCAATGACATATTTTTCATTCAATTTCCTGATTCTAATTTTCAATATGTTTTTTTGTTTGCATGCTCTGTTATCATTTCTTGTCCTATTTAAATCTAATTTATAACTTTCTAATACAATTCTGAAGAAACTTTTGCACATTGCATTGTTTAAAATATAAAATTGTATTTTTTATTCGCATTACACTTGTAAAATGTATATTATAATCATAATTAATAGATAAGAAAAATATGAGTGAACGAATTTCATGATTACATGATTGGTTGCAACAAATTTGTCATGGCATTAATAAATTATGAATCATAACTTCATAAATTATACCGAATATCACGAAATAACATTATTCTTAAAAATCTAAAATTAAAATTTATTTTATTTTTTTAATATTTAAATTTCAAAGCATTTAATATCATTATATTTACATTGTAATATTTATAATATATTGATCAATGCATATATCCTTGTAGTTTTATAAATGCTATCAAATTTAAGATAAAGATGTTATAAAATTTTTTTTTGTAAAATAAATACATAATTGTGTATAAGTAAAACATTTTATAAAATATTTATTAATCCCTTAGTAAATCATTTTCTTTATTTTTTAAATATATCTTAAAATAATTTCTGATGTGCAAATTAAGTTTTAAATAATATAAATGCATAAAGACATTTTTATAATAAAAGTAGTATTTGACATATACATTTCATATGACTGTTAATAATTTTAACAAGAAAAAATTTGTTTGAAAGATTAGGGTTTAAACTTAAATGTTAAAACTATACTGTATTCATTTTTTATGTTTATTTGTTGTATATTTATTTTTAATTTATAATTATATATAAAATATTTTTTTACTTAAATAATTATATCTGTAATTCAGATAACTTTAGATTCTTTTTAAAGTTATGTTTCTCCCTATATACATTAGTCTAAAATTGTGTAATTGTTAATTTTTAGAGCTGCTGATTGGAATTTACAAGAGCCAATGTGGACAGGAAGAATGAGACTCGTGTGTCAAGGTGATGCTGTTGCTATAAAACTTGAAGATAAAGCTACTGGTCAACTTTATGCTAAGTGTCCTATTGAACAATACCCTGGTATTGCAGTAGAACCTGTAACTGATTCTTCTAGATATTTTGTTTTAAAAATTCAAGGTGATAGTGGTCAAACTGCGTTCATTGGTGTTGGTTTTGGGGATAGGTCTGATAGTTTTGATCTTAACGTTGCTCTTCAAGATCATTTTAAATGGCTGAAAAACAAAGATCAGATTGAAAAAGAAAAGGAAAAACCTCAACCAGAATTGGATCTTAGTTTTAAAGAAGGAGAAACAATTAAAATTAATATGAAAATAACGGTAAGTTTATTTGATGTGTAATATGTTTCAACTATTTAAACTTGGATTATAATAAAAATCAATTCGCTTTTACAATTTATATAATACATGACTTTACTTTATATAAACTTTATGTTTTAAAAATCAAAGCCTGTTTTGTAGCACATGTATTATCTTTATTACAATAAGTATATATGATCATTAAAATAAATTTTAATTTTACATTTTGTTTGAAAAGTAGAAACGAACATTTTATAATGTTGTATAAAGTAATATTGTTAACAAGTGTATAAAAAAAATTTAATGTTGAATAAATATTTAATTTGGTTTAATATAAAAAATAGAAAAAGAAAACATTGAATATTGTAAATAATAAATAATTATGATGATTATATTAATAAAATAAAAATTGTTTAAATAGAAAAAAGATGGTAGTGAAGCAACAACTAAATCAAAACCACGATCTACTGGAACTGGTTTACCTCCTCCACCAGGTGGAGTAAAAATTGCCCCACCTCCAGCTAGAACGCCAACTTCTTCTCCTGCTCATAGGTCAACTCAAAATCAACAACAAACTCAACAAACTGGCGAATGGGGAGAATTCGCTAGTGCATCGCAGCAATCGTCAACACCTGTACCAGCAGCCCCAGCTGCAAATGCTAACTGGGTACAATTTTAATTAACAGACGTAAGGAAAATCGTGCTTAGCAACTAGAATATAGAACCTTCTTGATGTAAATTAAATACGTGGGTGTGTATAGTTACAGCATATACATGCTAAAACGAACCATTATTTTTATTCAGATTTATAGTTTATATATACTTATACAGGTTATTATGTAGTTTAAGAAGGTTAATATATTTTTAGTACTATTTTATTAATTGGTTACCTCAAAACTGCAGAAGTGTATTTAGATAAATTGGCGATGATAATGAATGATTTCAATAATAGAGAATATATTAAATATGATACAAAATTAGAAAAAAAATGTAATATTACCATGTACAGATACAATGTTCTTAAATGCGGCACAGAAATAAGATTAAAGTACAAAATTCTCATTTGGAAATAAATCTGACATAGTTATATTTCAGTAAATTCGACATCGCCAGTCACGATTATTGCATTTTAATTTGTTCTCAAGAATGAATAGTTTCATAGTTCGGTTGAAAGTGAAGTTCATTAGTACTTTAAAGGTTTATTCTACAATTTTTACTTAGAAACTTATTCGTTGAACGAAAATACTAATAGAAAAGTTTTTAGAAAAACGTAGACAGTTTTTCATAATATTAGTTTTTTTAACTTAAAGTTACACAAATTATATATGTATGTATATGTATATGTATATGCATATGTATATATGTATATATATATATGAAGGATTAGTTAATTATATTTACACAAAATGAAACTAAATAATGTTGAATTATTCTTTTTATTGTTATTATCTTTTGATTATATCTTTAGTAGAAAAGTTTATCAATAATTTTAAGTAAGTTAACATTTCTATAAAAATACAGTACATTTTTTAGTATTTTTTTGAATAATTCTTCAGTTATTTTTAAGAAAAATTTAAATAAGACTAGTGACATTTTCATAAACAATTTTAGATGTAGATAATATTTCAAATCAACAATTTTGTTTTATACTTACATAAAGTATGTGTACAGAATCCAATAAGTTTTAATAATGGTGGTAGAAAATTGACAATGGTAAAACACCGTTTTTCTTATATCGTAATGTATTTTTTAATTTAAGTATTATATTGTTTTTATTATTCTTGTGAAAATGAAATTAGATTATTTACCGAGAATTATTGTAATTCGAAATTGTGATGTTTCAGACATTTAAAAATATTTATTCGACATTAAATAATATCCAAATAATTAAGAAAACATCTGTAAAAAGTCTGAAATGCTTCGTATTATAAATAAAAAAAATACCATTGTCAGAAATTAAAACGCCTGATATTTGTATTATAAATCTAGCATGTTAACAGCTTTATTAAAGTTTCGTATATAATAAGGAATATTTTTTTTTTCATACTCAAACAGTTATATTCTTAAATTATTTCAGACTTTTCATATTTTTTCGTATATATAAGAAAATATAGCTATAAGATTATTTTAAAAAATTTATTATATTCCGTTAATTCAGTTTTATTTTTGGAAGTCTGAAAAGGTTCAACATTGTAAAAATTGAAACGTTAAAAAAGAATTTTCCGTCGAAAATTTTTCGAGCATTTTTAAATTTATTTTTATATCGTTCAGACATTTCAATTTTACAAGATTTAATATATTGTAGGAAAGAAAATTTCTTATAAATACTTACACGTTGAAAATAAACTGTATTAATATGAAATTTTATATCGTTTAGAGCAATACCTCTAGATGCAATCCTAAAAAATTAACTGTTTTGGTGTAATATATGAGATTCGATATTAAATCGCTTGAGCTGTTCGTTAAGAAATTGTATTTTAAATATAATTCAATTTTTTTTATATAGACATTAAAAGGAAATCAGGTCAAGTCTTTATAGTCTATTACTATTTCCAATATTTGCAATTTTAAATTATTAATTTAGATTCTTTTTACCATATTACCCGGTTAATCATTCATAGTTAATTTATAAAATAACAAAATTATAAATCACACCTGCTTTATTTAATTCAAAGTAGCACTTCATTTAGGAGTATTGTACACTATTTAATAATTAAAAAAATATGTGTGTAAGCACTTATATTGAATAGGACTGAAGTATACTCAACTGTCTAAATTATTTTATTTTATACATAACAGTATTAATTTTTTCGATAAAAATTTCTACAAAAAAAGGAGCCTTCGTCAGGATTTCAGAATTTTGCTACTACCGATCTTTCACGCACTTGTCATATATTATTGCACAAAGTCTGCATACTTCTTTTATCTACAGCTGTGTTGTTGTTATTATTGTTCGATTTCAAGCTCAGTTTGTCAATAAATATATGTGTCACTGGACAACACATGGACTATGGTAAATGTATATCTCCCTTGTATTGAACTTAAAAATTGATACTTGCATTCGTAACGTTAGGAATAATACTCATATAAACGATACCAAAATATATATTTGTGTGCTGTACTCGATTGTTATGATGTTTATACATCCTGTTTCCATTTTCTAAATTATTTTTCGTATTTCTTCCTCAACTTGTTCAACATCTGATGTATTAAACACTGAGTTTCGATTCTTCGTTATTTGTTTAGTGTTATTATTTTAATCGATCATTAATCTTTCATAGATTACGTAGACTAAAATCCACTAAAACTAGCATGATAATATAACATAACTCATACAGATGCACGTTTCTTTGTTGAAACTGTAACATTTTATACTCCAGAATTCCAACTAAATTTGTACATATCTTCTTAATGATCATTAATGTGTTGAAATCCTGGTATAATTTCAGATTTTGTAAATCTTTAGGTTCCAGAAACAATAGACTGTAAGTTCCGAAAACTAAAACCTTGTTTTAGTATCACATTGCGAATTGCTTCTTCGACTGAAAATGTATATTCATATTTGGTAATTTTAGTTGCTCATGGGTTAATACAACATTTCAGTATTCTATAATATTTTAGCCTTCTCGAACTAATCAATAAATGTTATTCCATTAGAATAAAAATAAGTCATAATATACTTTAAAAATGCGTAAAACTTATCATAAGATAATTTTCTTATTAATCTGTAAAGCGTTTCTTTTCAATTTTAATAATCAACAGAAATTATTACACA
>JABFOX010001055.1:0-13955 GCA_022817665.1 Axea sp. ZL-2020
TGTATAAAATATGATAATTTTAATTATTACTAATGAACATTAAAAATATATTATCACTAGAATCTTGTTTGTTCACAATTTTAACTTTACATTTAAATTCATTGTTCTTTTTTTAAATTAATATTTTTAATTTATGAAAAGAAGAAGTATACACGATGTTTCATAAAGTATTCATCTTCTATGACAACTGTTTCAAATAGAATTCGTTCCAAATCAAAAAGAAACTTAAACTGGCATTGTCTATTTACGAAAGGAACATATGAATAGCATATAATTTCAGAATCATAATTATATAATTTTTTAAGTGATATGCAAGATTTCAGTTTAATTCAAATTATAAAGAAGTGCATTTTAATAAAAAAGAATACATTTTTTCATAATATTTAACTTCTAACTAGTACTGAAAAGTACTCTTTCATTTATTTATTGCAATTATTTTTGTAAAGCATAAAGGCGTTATTTTGTTAATACGATATCAATATGCTGATGAAATAAGTGATAATACGAATTATGTTTATTAATAATCTTAATATTTTTGTAAGAAATCAATATCATCTCATCAATTTTATGTTTGGAATATCGTGGTATGGTATATTTAAAATAAGTATCCCCATACTGCATCGTGTTATCTAATTTACATTTGACTGAAAATATTTTTAACGTAATTTAACAATCAATTAAAATTTAAGTTTAAAAAGTAAAATTTGTGTCAATATAAAAGAAGATTCAGTTGTATCGGTTACTGATACGGTCTCGGTTATTTAAAAAAATGTTTAAAGATTGATAAAAAAATTAACTAAGTAAATGTTTATATAATAGATCTACTGAATTAATAAATATAGAAACTGTTAAAGTGTGCAATTCTAAAACTGAATACATTTTTATTTTTGGCTTCAACTACAAAACGATTTTGTAAACGATTATCATTTGTTTTAATTCTTTCAATTAAATATATTTGTATATTTTAAAGTAATAAAAATGGAGAACACAAATGAAAACCATTATTTTTGAATGTTTAAATTTAAACATTTAATTACCAAAGTGGCGGTTGTTTTTCTTTGAACGAATTCATGAACTTATTTTAAGAGAGTCACGTTGTTTTGAATTTCCTGTGAAATTTATTTTTATAAACCTTAATCACACTCGACTGAACTTGAACTCTGTAATACTGTAGGAATTTCGAGTTCATAAGAAACTAATTTTAAATATTGTATCAACGGAATGGAAATAAACTTTTAAGATTCATATTCAGGCAAAACATTAATTGTTTTATCCAATAATACCGGCAATCAATAATGAAACACGTGTTACATAACTCGACTTGAATATTTAATGTAAAAATGAAAATATGTATGTATAACTGAAAAACTATTATTATTGTCTGAAAAAACGAGAGAACACATTCTGTAGTGAAAAATGATAATTGGAATTCAATTTTTCATAAAAGTGAAGGTAATTTATAGTATAATATAATGCGAGTTTAAGCAATTTCAAAACTTCTAAAATACATTAAACACTCAAAATGAAGAATAGGAGCAGATGTCAAATTTATTAAATTGTAAATCTGCGTGACACTTTTTTGAACTAAATTTGTTGTAAATATGAATTTCAGTGTCAGGTATCTATGTTAGAATAACTTTTAAAATAAATTTTGGTGAAAGTATGATGTTACAAATAGTATACTGGAATGTTCTGAAGTAAATTAAATTGAATGAGCTGTTGTAATACAAAGGCATTTATCAAACCTCATATTTGACTATAAAAAGTTGAGTGATCTGACTTTAAAATTCGTCATTTTTTTTTCTTTACTTTTTTTTTTAATTAGAAATACAAAAATGTTGTGTTACCAGTTTAATTGCTTTAATGTAATATAATTATACATAACAATAATTGCATATGTTCAGCATTTGTCTGATAAATGCAAAATGAAAAAAAAATAAAAGTTCATAAGAATTAGATGAATTTAGATAACAAGTCTTAATGTTGGATTAATTACATTCAAATAAATTTGTTTAAATTAATAGTTTTTGTCTGTTTTATTTATTTTTTTATTTTTTCTTTACTGAATTATTAAACATTTTTAAATTATAAATTGTTACTGAACGTAAAATATTACCTTACGTACAAATGCATTCAGTTGGAAATTAAAAAGTGATCAGCGTAAAATCAATATAAATGAAACTTGTATTTGTTAATTATTTTTTAATGATTTTAAACTTTCACATAATGCTGAAATTATAATTGTTTAACATATCGTTCAGTTTTACTTTTAAATATGAGATGAACTTTTCATTGTTTTAATGTTTTTGAGTAATTACAGAAATGAATTTCAAATTCGCTTACGACATTTCAGGAAATAACAAATTAATAACGTTTCTTATTGAATGAATCTATTCTACTTTGAGTCAGGTTACAATGAAACACGTGTTTTATTGTAGAAATGTGAACCAGGTATTGAAATGGAGCTTCAATTTGTTTTTCTACTAGTTTCAAAGTTAGGTAAATTAATTCGTTTAATGAGAATGGAGTTATTTTATAATAAAATTATCTTCGTTTTACTTTTATAATTTTATTAAAAAATGTTCGTTCGAATATATCAAAGTAGATTTAATATTGTATCGATGTAGATTTAATTAGCATCATCGATTAAATCAGTTTTAATAACAAATAACAATCAATTCAGTTATTTCAGAATGAAATATTGTATTGTTGTTTCTTTCAGAATTCACATTTAACAAGTAAATTTGTTTATTTAACACTTTCTTGCTATTATTCTTAAGAATTCAACTTCACTGATTAGAAATTCTTCATACAATAACTGTATAATTTCCTTAATATAGTGTAACAATACATATTAAGAAAAAAAAAAAATTAAATACCACATTATTCTTATGCAATAATTTCTTACTAGTATGAGTTAAATAACGTTTTATGGAAAAATGCATGATTAATAAATGTGTAATACATATTTATCATGTAAAAGGTAAAAAAAGTTTAATGAAATTTGGTACCGTTTAAATAAAATTCTTCAAATTTCTTATTATAATTCTAATGAAATATTTTGATTACATATGCATGTTTTTTATTTTAAAATTGATGTTGCAAGTTAAAATAAAAATACTTACGAAAATGCCTGAAATGTCAGTTTTTCATTTAACTTTTTCAACCTCTGATGGAGTGTCATCGTGCTTTTACCACATAATAAATGTGTTAAATGTAATCTGTAATGTGTTACACACTTATATGTATTAATTTATTTTTTTTTTTTTTTTTTTTTTTTTTCGAATAGTGAATAGCTTCCAACGTTTAATTTAACATGATGAATTTCTTAAATTATTCAACTCAATACTTAAATTCCATAAATTAATTCCATTTGTATTATTTTTATATTACCCATAATAAGAAATATGTAAAAAGTAATAATTCGTAACGTATGTGGTTAAACTGCAAAAAACTACAACGTTTGTCAAATGACAAACTTTAGTTCAAACCAAGAAACAAAAACATAAATTTATCGATTGTAAGTACCAAACAATAAAAGTAAAAGTTCATGTTGACATTATTCGAAATTAGAACTCTCGCACGCCAAAACAAGAGTTAACGCTACGGTCCTGGTAGTTTCCTGTCACAACATGGTCGCTTTTACAAAAAAAGAGAAGAAAAACGAAAGCTCGCGTTCGCGAACTCTGCAGAGCGCGATTGCGCGCACCGAGACTTTTGCGTGACGGAAAAGCCCGAATCCGGACGACGCTTGCGAAATTTTGACAGCGAGAGCTCGCACACGTACAGCAGACAAGGACGCGTTGCTGGGAAAAGAGACAGCGCGCTCGCCAGCGCGAGAGAGATGTTAAAAGAGAAAGAGCGAAGTCATGCGTGTGCGCAGAGTCCGACGAGTCTGTAAACTGGCGTAAACAGTGAGCGCGACGACGGGCGAGGAAAAGGAAAGTGATATTTAGTGGCAGTGGCATCGGCTGTGCGCAATAATCGGCACACGCTCGGTTGAAAATAATCAGACGTCGGACGAGGCTGCTCAACGAGGTGCGTTTGTTTGTTTGTTCGGGCGCGACATTCGCGAGTTACGGTCGCGCAAAAAGCAACAACGTCGCGATCGCCCGCGTAAAAACGCATATAACCTATAACTGTGCGAATGTGTGGCTCTTTAATTGGTGTTTACTCGTGTGGGTGAGCCGAACGCCCCAGGATTATGCATCGCTGGCTTTGTGTTGGACCGACCAAACGTTGCGTCGAGCTCACGCACGCGAGCCAACACACGCAAACTCGAGCGAGAGCTATACCATCTGTGATAATACCTTTACAAAAATTCCGATATTTTTCCTACTTCCTGCGGATGATATAACGGCGCGCTTTATTCTTACATAAATCAGTTTTTTATTCTCGTGTTCGGGCTTCCTGCAAACGCGAACCTCGCCTTTTCGTTCCGCTTTTCTTCCCGTTTCCTTTGTCAGTTTTTTTTTTCGAGTTTTTATCCATCCGAGCAATCCTGTTGCTCTTTTTTCTCCGAGTTACATTTTGAATGCGAGATAATGCGGGTAATGAAAATGTGACTCGTTTCGTTCAACGTAAAACATCGATTACTTTTTTCATCGTTTTTCTTACTCTTGGCGTTTTTTACGCTGCTGTGTTTCCATTTGGAATACAAGATCGTTCGTTTCTAATTCTTACACAATAGAAACCAAGAATTTTTCATGCATTTTTAAGAACCAAATTTGCATTTACAAAGGCACTCATTTCTAATGTTTTATATTACTTCAAAATAAGCATTGTGTTTTTAAAATACGATGTTTTTGTATGTTTAACTTTGTTGAAAAAAGTAACTTTCTGTTTTTTTTTTTTTTGTTTTTTCTATAAAAATAAATACAAATATTTCTAATAATGTAATGTGTATTGTAACAATAATAACAACAATAAAAGTAAATATTTTTATTTTAGGTTTAAAGAGAATCGTTTCTGCTGGCGGTAACGAAATTGTTCCCCATGAAACATGAACAAAGAAGATGATGCACAAGAGAAGGCCGAACCACCAGCTGACACCGTGTCGAACAAGCCATGGCTCACGAACCCTGAACTGGCGCCGCGAACTATATCGATAGAGGGTCGCATCCCGCGCTTCGGCATGGGCCAAACCAAGCTGTCTCCGTACATTTTGATAGACGGCAAAGTTATTCGCAGCGCGCTTCATCTTAGCAAGAACGATAATCCCAGACGAGTGAGCTTCCCTAACGAAGATTCGCTTGTTGTCAAAGACAGCCAGGAAAATGATCCGGACAAAAGTGAGTTCCATGGTTATTCCCTTTTGTTTTCTGCAATTAAATAGTTAAGGCAATTAATGGAACTCGATTTCGTTTACCTGGCATACATTGTAGGAAGAAAAAAGAAGTTGTGCTGTTGATTTGTTTGTTTGTTAGTTTGTATTTCTTGAAGTACTGATTATGAATGAAATAAAAGCGTCAGTGTAGTCTTGATTACACACTGGGTGAAATACAAGTCACCTCATTAAGAGAGTCTGATGAAGGTTTTTTTATAGACCCCATTTGTTATTAGAAGAATGATGTTGCATAATATTGACTATAATCTATTTCCGTACCATAGTATATCACATATACGTACGTTCACACCTGCAGAGCGTGCTCCATTTTTGAGCATTTCTGAGCGCTTTGCCGCGCTTTGATGCCATTTGTATGACATTGGTACGTAGCGCTTTTCTTTACTTTTGTACATCGGATTCAAAACGGTCGGTCGGTCGTTGGTCAAACAATGTCTCTAATAAAATTCTATCATTTGTCAAAGGACTTTTTTGTTTTTATAGTATACAGCATATAACTAATAAAATGTCTTTTTTCTCTCTTTTTTTTTTGTTTTTTATATTGAAAGAATGTATTTTATCGATTTAAATTTATATAAATTGAAAAAAAGTTGTTTGAGATTTATTAAGAGTTGTTGGATACAGTGTTTTTCGGAAAACAGTTTTATTTTCTAATGAGCATTTTGTATTTTGAAATTTGGAATTCCAACATAGTTTCTTTGGCCGACATCCAAACAGCTCAAATGATTTATATACATCAAGGTTGACGCACCACTTTTTAACATGTACAGAGTGAATGAAGGAAGTGACCAAAATTTTACACGTACAACAATCAGATTCATTAATTTATGAATTGTCACTTTTGTGGTCACATCTTCAAGTGTCAACTTCGCGTTCTATTTAATTACTCTTCTTACGCTATAGATTTTATAACACACTGATATATGAAACTATATGACATTTGTTTTAAAAATCCTGGTATGCTATTTCTGGACATTCTTTACATTTCTATATGATATCGTAAATGTTTTTCAATGACTTTGCTTTATGTATACCACATTTAACTGTCCAAGTCACACTATATCATGTTTTTAAAATTTAGTTATTCGTATTCGAAAAACAAACGATATGTCTGCATATTTTTTTAAGGGAGTGAATGAACCGTCAGAATTATATTGGAATTTTTAATTTAATTTTGAATGAAAAGAGTGCTTTAAAATAGAATAAGAAATTTAAAGTAAACAAATTCGTAGTATTTTCAAATCATTACAAAATATTTATTAATTCAGTTTGTATAAACAACATTAATTCAGTAATATCCTTTCTTTAAAAATATATTCATTTAAAATGTTGTTAATAATAACAAAATATTCAATTATAATAAAAACAACTAAAATTATTCTTTTATAATTGATAAGAGGAAAATGCATGATTTCCTTATAATAAATTATTCGCATTTCGGAGACAATGCTTTTCAAATTAATACAAGTTTTAATATAGCATTTATTTTAATGTAACTGAATCGTTACTGAGAATAAGGTTGTTTTTCTTACTTGAGTTACATACAACTAACGCAATATTTCAAATTGATTAAGTCTTGTGAAAAATATATATATATATACATTTTTCAACAAGTTTTTGTATATTGATGCTTTATACACTGATATAATTTGTTCATTTTTTAACAACGATATATGTATCGGACAAAGAAATGGATATCAATTTATATGAGATAAGAAAAATAAATAGACTTGGCAATGTTAGCTTCATTATACACATTAATAGGTTATAATTCGTTTAGTTTAATTGAAAATAATCATGAAAAGTTTATATATATTAAATATATTTATGCAATCTTTATCTTTTTTAAAAGAACTCAATGTCTTAATTATACCTATGTGTGTTTTTTAAAATAAATATTTACATTCATATAAAATTGTTTAACTTTAAATTGAAATAATGTCTTGCGCTTTAACAATTATTATAGCTGTTAGCATTTGCTAATATTCTGTTAAGGATTTTTAATTAATTTAGATAAGATTAACGCATTCATTTTTAAGAACAACATAAATATGTTTCTTTGAAAACAATTTTATAAGTAGGGAATGAATATAAATATAAAAAATAAAAACAATTCTACATTTTCTATTTCTTCTAAAAACAAAACAAAATCAACAAACAAACAAAGACAAAACATACAAATACAAAACCAAACGGCCAAGAACAATTAAATAAATTTATTGAAAATTATAATTTAGAATTTTTAATTTCTTCCATATTATTTTTATAATATTAAACAACAGTATTAATTTAAATAAATGTTTAAAGTAACAATTAAGATTAATAAGAATAAAATAATGATGTAATCCATATTTATTTACCTTTATTGATGATGCGATGCGATATGAATAATATTTTTGTATGTATTACAAAAATAAAATTATTTTTGTTCTTTAATAATAGTAATAAATATATGATAATTAAATTTTATTCTTATTTCATTAAAAATGTCAAAGCTAGTGTTTGATATCTTTTATCATAAATCCTATTATGTAATATTATAAATTGGCATTATATATATAACAAATACCGTAAATAATAATTGAACTGATTTTTTGTTGTATAATGTAAATTTATATTAATTATTATAGAGACATTTGAAGTCATGTGTTTAAATAAATATATTATTTATGTATTATGTTATAAAATCAGTAATATAAGTACAAACTCGTTTTTAACAGCTGAAAATATGAATTGCGAGGATTTAATCTCGATGTACAGAACATCTTGTGAACGACATCGCACTAACCCGCTGGAGAGTGTGATAACACAGCTTAAGGTAATAACTAGAAGCACATTTTTGTATATATCAATGTTAATTCTTATCAATCTAAATCAGAATAACAATATATTTTATTTTTTCATTTATATTCATCACTCTTTCAATCATTAAAAATCTAATATAAAATAATCAATCATAAGTTATCACGCTGTAAAAATAATCATTTATTAACTCTGCATGTTTCCTGTAAAATTAAAGCAATTAAAATATTTACTTTTATGATACAATGAAATAACACACGCAAGATTTTCTGTTGGTACTTTGCACGCTTTTTGAGTCACGACTGCAATAAATAGATCATCACTTATTGAAACAATTACTTTATAATATGGTTAACTTGATCTGAAGTTTCGTTATGAAATAAATTTTTATCCTCGCACATGTATAAAACTTTAGATCAAGTTAACTATATTATAAAATAATTGTTTCAGTGAGTGAAATATCAATGCATATAAATAATAAATAAAAAGATTAAAAGTGCATTTGAATACTCAGTTTCAAAATCACAATAAGAATTAAGGTATACAATTTTGTTTCAGAACCTGAATCTTTCTGAAGAACGCAGTGACGATCTGATTTTAAAAGGAACAGCTTTGGATTATAGCCAGTGTGAATCGTTAGAAGAAATTTTTAAGAGAGTTCATTTTAATTTAATCGACTTGGAGGATACGTCCTTGAATGATGAGGTATGCTGTATGTTAATAATTCATTGTGAAGATTAAATAATAATAAATATAAATAAAAAGAGAAATAAAAACACTTTTATTTCCATCGTAAAAATAAAAACAGAAGTTACAAATATATGAATACTTCGAGACCCGCAAAGCAATTGTTAAACCGATGTATTTTTAGTGTTCAGTGACTTTATTCGAAATGTTCGAATACTACGATTCTGTAGTTCGGATCAATATATCATACAACCCAGCAATAGGATTGCGGGGATGGTTAACTTTCTCCCAGTTTATGAAAAAAGTAAGTCTCTATCACATTAGAGAGTGAAAAATTGAATATATAAAATACTGAAGTAATTCGTTACTTTGCAGACACGATGCTTGGAGTTTGTAGAAGCGAGCGGAACAACATTCGATGAACAATGCGTAGGAAATCTAAGTCGCTCGCTGCGGTTCGCCTCGCACTTGCATGTATTGAAGCTGGATAATTGCAACCTCAGTGGCGCAAACCTCGTGATTTTGAGTAACGTATCTTATCCATTGCATTTTATTTCCTAACGTGACACAGTATTTGCTATCGTGAGTGAAGTTAATAATAGTCGTGAATAATGCATGATTTGAGTCTGAAATGTTACCTCGAACAACTTTACGAACATATTTTTTCTTTCTTTTCTTGTCCAATTGTAAAACCAAATGTTGTTTTTAATATGGTTGGATTTTGACATGATATATAACTAATGTATGATAATTCATTTTTCCAGGCGTAGCGTTAAGAGATAACATCGGATTAAGAGAATTGTATTTAAGTAATAATAATCTTACTCCCCAAGATGCGAAGCACATAGGAACTTTAGTAAGAGTAAACCGGCACTTAAGACTTCTAGACATCAGGTATTTGTTTGTTCCGCTTATCATTTATCTTTAGTCGATTTACATGATTCTTGTTATTTTATTTTGTTGTTTTTAATTATTTCAGTAATAATCAAATTGGGGATGATGGAGCATATGATATACTGAATGGTCTTTGTAATCACATCGATAATAAGGGACTTAACGTGCTCAGTTTGTGGAATAATGAACTTACACACGCGTCCTCGACACATTTTTGCCAAGTACTCGTAAGTCAAACAACTTTGTTCTGATATGTAGTCATTATAATTAAAAGTTCAGCTTTTCCATCAGTTTTTTATAGAGATAGATTTACTAGAAAAATATCAAGATTATGAGTATTTTTTTATTTTTAATAATACGAAATTCAGTAGAACGAAATGTAGTTTCAATTTTTAATGAGTAATGGTAACAATTTTACAGGAAACATCAAACTCTTTAGAAACGTTGAATGTCGGTAAAAATGCCATCACCAACGAAACAATCGCGAAAATGAAAGATCCGTTAATGAAAAACCACGTGCTTTTGCAACTTGGTTTGCAGTCAACCGAAATAACTTGCGACGGTATTCTTGTTTTAGTAGAAATATTAGAAGAAAATCAAATCTTACAGGTATGTTGTGATTTTATTTTTGTTCTTTATTTATGTACTACTTTCAAGTCTATGTGTACACGCGAATCAATGGCGAACTCGTTGAGTGAAATTTATAAGTTAGCGTTTATAACCCTTAATTGTTTCGCATGTAAAACTAGTTTAATTATACCCGTATGTGAACAATAAATATTTTCCTAACGAATTTTGCAATATCGTGATGACTACTTTTATCTTCCTTCTTACCAAGAATGTTCTTTTCATTTGTTTTGTTTTTATTATCTTTTTGCATTTTTTCCGCGTGTAATTGTTTCTTTGTTAAAAACTTAATTGAGAATAAAGAGAAAAACTGAAAATTTCCGCGTTACACTTTTCTCGATTTTAATAGAGCCATTTTATTTATATAAGATAATGCATACAATTGTCAATGACTACGCGCAAATCTTTTTTTATTAGTTACGTAAATATTTGAGAATCACTTTTGAAGAGAATGTTGCACGAATGCCGCATGAATTAGATATTATAAATGAAAGAAAACATGCATTGTGCTGTTAAAGTTATTTGGATCAAATTTTGAATAATGTATGAAAAGTAATAATAATAATTTTACGTGACTGATTAGAAATGTCATCGAAAGAAAAATGATGTTTAGTAAGTATTAGGAGTTGTTTCTAAACAAATTGTAAAATAATCAATCGTGAGTGTGTTATTGTCAAATATTGTCGCTATTAACGATCGGCTTGGAAAATATAAGGTAAAGGTTTTATTAAACATTGGTAATTTTATATTTATTGGAGACTGACACTTTTCATATCCATCATCCTGTTTTCATTATTATAAATGAAATATTAATTAAAATTAAAAATTATTATATTAATTAATGAAATTAAAAGTATTATTATTAATAATAATTTTATGAAAACTCAAAATGAAAAAGTTTTTGTGACTAAATATTACACTGAGAGAACTTTTAATAGTTGAATAAATTAGATATAGTTTTTTGTACAAATTCAATTATTTTAATTATAAATGTGATTTTTTGTTGCTTTTCAACTTAATTTTCCTAGTCGTAAAAAGAAATTAATTATATAATTAATATTATCCGATATCTTTCTTAGTTGGATAAAATAAACTATACTTATTTCATACAAAACCGTTTTCATTGTTTTCTATTATTTTTTAATCAAATTATTATGTCAGATTCCAATTTAATGTACAATTATCTTGTAATTATTATTAAAAGTTGAGTATCGGTAACATGCATGTAAATTTACCTCATTATTATTTTGTTTGTGTTTACATTAGATAATACAACATGAAACACATTAATCAACGCAATTAAGGAATTATACAAATAAATGATATTCTATTTATTTTACATGGTTGATTGTACAGTAGTTTAAATTTCTGTGGAATATGGAAAATTTATTTGCATTTAGGAATTATTTTTTAATAATTCTAAACAAATTCTAATTATTTTTATTCAGATGTCATTTTTCATCGCTATTTTATACTGAAAATGGATATGCTATAAACTTATAACTTTAATGATTTATGAGTTCTGATAAAATGCATTAACTTTGCAATTTTAATGCTTATTTGCATTCGATTGTAAATATGTCAAAATTCAACTGAAAATTTGTTACTAACATAGAATTATGATTTTATCTTATTCTAACCCGCAAAACGAATGATATTCAGATTACATTAAATGTGAAAAAAATATTGAAATTAAATGTACAATAAAATATATGTTTGCGCATTTCTGCAGTGTTGTTGCATTGCTTTAAATGAATTAAAAATTGTAATGTATAACTATTTTTTAAAATGATAAATAATAATATTCTAGTATATAAGTACTATTTAGCAATTAGCGTAATTTACTAATTACTCACAATTTTTAATTACGTTTTTTCATTTTGGATTTAATTCTTGGACAATTTTTGTAACCTTTCGTAGCCACTTCATGCAAGGCTAATAATTTTTTTTAATTTTATAAATTCATATTTCTACATGTAATATTATATTACAATTTTATTATGTAAATAAGCACAAATTTTAAATATAAACAAACAAAAAATATGTGGCAACGAAAAGTTAAATTGTGAACGCAAATTTGTATGCTTTATCTTATATTTAAGATATATAAACTTAATTAAATATTATTTAAATTAATGCTTTGCATGTAAAAACACAGTCATTAGCATTTCAAAGTATAGTAGTAAATTTAACGTAGGAAGTTTTTATTGACACAAAGATTACCCACATTATATCTGATAAATATTTTTTCATTTCAGAGGATAGACTTGCGAGATAATGTAATTCAAAGCACTGGAATGTCAGCTCTTGTGACTTTAATGAAGAATAATACAAATGTCACAAGGATAGATATAGATGATAGACCAAATACTAAAATTGTAAGTTTTATTTATTTGCTAATAATTCATCAAAATGATTATTAATTAATTAAATTAGTTTACTGACAATTTTTAAGACGTGTTTTTTTAATTTTAAATGGTAATAATAAAAAAATGTCATATATTATTACTTTTGTATAATTTGAATTTACAATTAATTAAAACTTATCATATTTGTATAAACTGTAGTTGTATATTATTTATAATTTTTAATCAATTTTAAAGTCTGGTATTGAAGATAAGTGTTAAAAAAATCCTGAAAATTAAAACAAAAACTTAATTTTGAAATCTAATTTTTAATTGTATAATTTATTACATGAAACATAAATGTGTGTATATATGTATAGTAAAAGATTGGAAGTTATATTTAATATATAAAATTACGAGATGATGATAATAATGATAATAAAATTATTGAACTATAGGATTGTAACCTGCAACAGTACAAAGAGATGTTGACGGAGATTCGAAGTTGTTGCGAGCGAAATACGGAGGCGAAGAAATCGGTGGAAGAAGAAAGCGAAAACGCAGGTAGCTCGGATAACTGTAGCAGACTGTCTAGCACGAAAATTCGTAAAATATCGCTGACGTGTCAGCTGTTACCGCCGATGAAGCCGATGTCGGTGGAATCCGTATGTCTTAATAAGAACAATCTTCGTACAACATTACCTATTCCAAATACCATTCCTCCTCACGTAACTAATACAATATCGACACCCTCGCGCAATCGATTCTTGGTGTCACGGGTTCACGAAGTGCCATTAACTTCCGTCAATGGAATAACTGCGTGAATCTTGATGTTTCTATGCCACTTTAATTTTTCTTTTTATTACGGTGCCTGGGAGACACTGAAACGGGATCGGAAACAGATTGGATTACCGATGTTAAAGGAGAAATGTGAATCGTCGCCTCGAGTGTGCTCACTTTTTTCGTACCCCCCGGGCGTGCACTGTTTAGCCGCAAAAAATATTCATCTTCTAAGGTCAGCAAAATCGATAAGCGTTCCTCGCGACCCCATCCTCCTCTTAGCTCTTCCGCTTCTTTTTGCTAATCATTTTCTTTTCAGCGCTTTGCGAATTCGCGAACAAAAATAACTCGTTTTCTGTATCAAGAATTATCAATATTAAAAAGAAACTTTGCATCGCGGTATTCGAACACAGCTTTAATGCGTCGGGCTAAAAATGCATTCCGCATCACCTTTTGTGCGCGCACGATAAATCCGC
>JABFOX010001056.1:0-13953 GCA_022817665.1 Axea sp. ZL-2020
AAGAAAATGTTAAATTAAACAATTTTATAAATATTTTAACAATGTTGTAAAAAATTCTTTTTAATATTTTTATATAGATTTATACTTATATTATAAATATAATAAAACGTTAAATTTTGCAGTGTTTCAATAGCGTAGAATAATTAATGTCTGAATATGGAATTCGATTAGTAGTGATTTGGCAGTTTTATTATCACTATGTATCATTTTATATCATTAATTCACGATTGCTCAATTATATTCAAATTATTAAGCTCAGATGCAAAAACTTCAATTTGCAAAGATTTTGCAATATTAACGGAACATTTTCTTACGTGCATGTAATTAATAATTAATAATGGTCTATATAGTTGTGAATAAGTGCTTCAAAATCAATATTCACCCTTCACACCAATGATGAACCGATGACTGTTTATTTGCGATATTTAGTTAGATTCAGTTAATGTATTTTAGTATAATTTAAATTAAGATAATTTGAACATTTACAATGGTTATTGTTAAAACAATTGTCCCGCTCACCATAAATTGTATAAGATCCTTCTGATTTAAAAATTTAAATTCATACCAAGTTTGAATTTAAAAACTATTCATTCAAAAATCAAATAATTTGTGTAGAAGTATGAATACAAAAATTACAAATTATATAAAATTGGATATGGAAAATAGTATTAAATATATATAAATGAAAACTTGTCAACAAGAAAAGTTATGCAAATTTCGTTGAGCAGATTCTGTTTGAAGAAAATGGCTTTTAAACACTTGTTATAAACTGTATAGATTCGTTTCTCAATAAATGACTATGTTATGTGTAGAAAAATGGATTTTTTTTCAAAAATGTCGAAAAAATGGGAATGGAAAATAAGGAATCACTAAATATTTCTATAGATTGCAAATCAATCAGTGTTGATCAAAATTACATTAAAATAATCATATTATAAAAATATAATAAAATAAATTTCAAAAGCATAACTTTGTGCCTGTACTTAATTCTTTTAAACAACTGAAAAACTTTTTCTACTCTCCAAATATAAAAACATTCCGTTTTAAGTAGTGATTTTATTTGATGTAACTGTTTCAGTTTTTCAACTGTTATCATTTTATGGTTTAATTTAAAACAAAATATCATTTATTGCTTGATAATTTTAATTACGAAAAATGTACTCTTAAATATAGAGTTGCATTGTTCAAATCGTGACACAGTAACGGATGACAGGCATTACACGGTTACATGCTTCTTGTGTTCTATTTTCTTTTTGTGATAAAAGAAAATGTTTTTATTCAGTACACTGAATTCAGTTCGTTCATACGTGCAATATTTTTAACTATACTTTCAATAACGCATTTGTTGCTTCCATTATAAATTCAGAATAGTATTTGTTTGTGTTTTTTACTAACTAATATTATTATTTTCAAATAGAAGTTCGACTGTAATATCTCACGTGCCTAAATTCTGTAAAAATATCTTTAGAAGTATGGAGAAATAATTATTTATGTTTTTAATAGTTTATTTTATAGTTTGCATTAAAGTTGTTTTGTTCAATTTTTTTGCATGCTTGTTTTTATTCATTAATAAACCATTTCGTTTAAATACCAAATATATAACTTTATATTTATAGTATTATTTTTCATATTGTATTCATATTTTACTTTTATATCTCATTGGATATATCTCAGTAAGTGAATTAATCAATCAATGAATTAATGGCTAGATGGACTAGTGAATGTGGGTGGATGGATTACTGGTTGGCTAAATAGATGGATGGATGGATAGACGGGTTGGTGGATGGATGGGTGGGTGGATGGTTAGGTGGGTAGGTGGATTTGGGTAGATGGATGAGTGGATAGTTGCGGATATTTGGATGAATGGATGGATGAACGAACGAATTGTCTTCAATTTGAAAACTGTTATCTTCCTTCCTTTCAAGCCTATTCAATTTCTTTAAATTAATATCAAGCTGTTCATCCCAACCCAATCGTCATAATCGACGCCGACATTAACAGAAATATATTTTATTTCAACAGTTTCATTGTTAAGTATTACGACAACATCCATGACACTGCCTTCTCTGGAAGTGATGAATGAAAATTTGCAAATTGTTGATCGAGAAGCGTACCTGAATGGCTCGTCGTATTTGATACTCGGCTCTTCAATTTCTATGCACCGACACAGTGGTTTGAGTTTTCGCAGCTGTAATGGAGGAAGACTTTATCAGCAAACTTTTAGCAACGGTGATTCGGTTATACTTGAAGTCACGGAGAAGGGTCTTCACTTCACCGCTGTTATCAATCATGAACGATATGAGGCCGAATTAAACGGCAATATGCTGAATAACGTTTGGCAGAACGTGAATCTGTTCTTTAGACTGGGAAACTTGACGCTCAGTGCAGCTGGTCATACACAGGTACCTATTCCCATTATACATCACATTCGTCAGAGAAACAATTTTTCATTTGATTTGAAACATAGTTGTATTTACACTGCGAGATTTATTTTGGACAAATCTACAATGCAAGTATAAAAATTGTAAAAATGTAAAATGAAAATGTTGAAATTTTTACAGGTCATAGCGAATGCTACTTACAATTCGGCTATTTTAATGCTTCCGGATAACGTGGCAAACGGGACATTGATTATTGGAGAAGGGTTCCGAGGGTGCATATTACAAGGACCAGGCATTCTTTTTAATTATACGATAGACTATAAAAATGTTCTATTTGGGCCTTGTCCAACAAAAAACACAGCATGTAAGAATACCAGTAATGTTTATATTGAAAGAATTTGATTAAAACTCATCATAAAAATTTATATTTATATACACACGACTACAAAAAGGGTGATTAAGATTATTATATAAAATTGTCATTTTTCCAACTGATATTGCAATATATCATTTTCGTTACAATAAAAATGTATTTTGAAGTATTGTATATAAAAATATTAAATAATTGATCGTTAAACAATCAAGACCTTTTATCATTCATCTAACGTTATTGTTTTATTCCTGTTATTGTATCTCTTTTGCATTGTGTGCTTTTTCACATTATTATATTGTCAGATTCATCAGTTTTGTATTCACTTTTACATTGCATATAATTTGCAATATCTTTCATTGCAGTTAGTCAGAAAATGTACAATTAAAACGCTGCATAAGATTTAATTAAAAGAAAATTTAATGTGCTGCTAATGAAAAAATTCTATTACAAAAGTGCAGTTTGTGTTGAATAAATTGAAAAAATATTAAGAAGTTTTTCTCAAAATTGTGTGTTAAGAATTCTTCTTTTTTTCTTTATATAATTTTTTTTTCAATTAAAACAAAATTGACAATTAAAATAAAAAAATAAAACAAATAAAATTGTTGTAAATAATTAATGAAATTAGACGTTTGATTGCAAGATCTGAAAATCTGAGAATCTACGGTTCAGTTTAAAGTTATTCAAAAATCAAATTTATCTCTTGCAAATTCACTCATTTCGCTTGATTTTGAAGTCATGTTTTGTTGATTCCTGTTTTGATTTGTTACGCACTCTTTTTGATTTCAAGTATCACGCGTATTTTGTTTGATGTTTTGAGTTTACACAGCTAGTTGTAGTTCGCATGCCGACATTTGATACTTTCAGGTGGTCCAAACAATGCTGTTGGCAGCAGGACACGTTTCACGACATCTACATTGGATCATTGTAAAAATTTGCCATGCATGACAGGAAAATGCATAAACAGACAAGACCACTACGAGTGTCATTGTAACGCTCGTTATTCTGGAAAAAATTGTGAACTCGATCATGGTAGTAGATCTTCATTGATCTTCTTACCGTGCTTATTTTTCTTACTTTACATGCATCGCTTCATGCTTTCGCAATATTTCTTCACTAAATATTTCCCAATCGCATGTATGTGCGAGGTAAAGGTTATTTAACAAAGACAATTTCGCGTGCCGTGTAAATGTTTTGTTCAAAATTCCATGCTTGCTTTGTTGTATGATTTAAATTGTTTTTTATTTCGATGACTTTTGTTACAAAAGAATACAATATTGTCATTTATTTTGCTAGCTTCCTTTTTATTATAGTTGTACAAAAATTGCCTTTATTAAACGTATTTTTTCTTATTATACTGTTAAAAATTAAGCAAAAGGTATTGTTAGAATATTGCATGCATTTTTAAACCAAAAGTATCACTGAGTCGTCCGTAAAAATATAATAATAATAGTAATATTATGATTAAGTTATAGATTAATGACAAAAATAGAGGATATCGATTATTTACATATGAGAAGTTCAGAAGCAGAGGGGTACATTTATTCTACTTTTGAGAAAAGCGAATTTAACTCTTTTGGTACGAGGCGATGCTCCAAAAATGCACAAAACTCGTGGTCAGTTTTACAACCCCAAGTGAAAAATTTTAAGTGCATGTGTAAAATATTTTTTGAATCTTTTACAAGCGGATTATCACACGAATACTGGATATGTTCTGTGCTTGTATGCGCATAGGCTACCAGATAGATGTCGAATATATCCGGCACTCGTCCACACAAATTGTCAGATGGATATCGGGCACTCGTACCAAAAGGGTTGAAGTTTATGAGATCTTTGAGATCGTAAAATTAGTTTTGACTAGGCATCAGTACAAAATGGGAGTTTATTTTCATCGATTTCTCACAATAATTTGGCACACTTTCTTTGCTTCTAACCCTCTCGTATAATATTTTCAGCATTTCTGATCCGAATTCAAATCCCCTTATCAAGAAAAAGTGCAAAAATAAAACATGTTAAAATTACAATTGCATTTTGCATTCTTCTATTCAATATTTCAAAATGTATTTGTAATTTTACGGTCGTTGCGATATACATCATATTATAATACGGTCGAAACGTTTAAAATGTAATTTTCTGAAAATATATGTAAATAATTTATGATTCTATTTTGTTCTTTAATTTATAATTTATAATTTCTCAACAAACGTTAATTTTTTGTTATAATAATAATAATAATAATAATAATAATAATACTTTTTATGTCTATAGCCTTTAAAGTAAAATGTTGTAAATTTTACATTTTCATTGCTGCAACATTGTATTTATATGACAAATCGAATAATAGTCTCGTCTTTTTAAATATTATCTTTGTACATTTTAAGTAAATTCTAAATCTACTTATTAACACAATTAACAATTAAACCAAACAAGTATTTTTGTCTTTTTTAAATATGAATCGTGTACTTTTTACATGGATCGGATTACAACTTATTTTATTTCTTTTGCTTCTCTCCAATCATAAATTTGTTCAGAACTATTTCAGGAACAACCTAACATTACAAAACGTTGTTTTTCTCTATTTTTATTCACTGCGGTTAAAATTCAATATAATTTCAAATGCAAATACATATTACGTTGAACATTTAACGATATTACTATTGGTGTATTTAAATTGTGTATTACGTTGACTATTAAAATAATGAAATTGTCCAGATTTTGCAATGATTCTTAACTACAAATATTTCACATAAGTAATTTATTTGTTCACAGACAATAAAGCATTAATGTATCGTATCGTTTCTAAGATTTCATTGTGTCGACTATTTTGTTCATTTTGATCAGTTTTGCCTTGTCATTTTTGTATTCATCGCATGCACAATTGGGTCAAAATAAAACAGGTGTTGGGAAATGCAAATGAATGACATGTGTTGCTTCACGACAGTCACTCTCAGTTTTGATGTACCGCATAGAAAAGTATAATTGAAAATGCAATGCAACTAAAAATCGAAATTCGACTTTAGGTAACGCCTGCTGGAACAGTCCTTGTCTAAATGGTGGAACTTGCAATGAAATTCAGAACGGTGAAGATTATGAGTGCACTTGTCCTCATTCGTTTACTGGAAAACTTTGCGAATCTCAGATCGGAGTGCATATTTGTGATGAGAATCCATGTCGGAACGGGGCGACTTGCATGGAATTACACGGAAACGATTACAAATGTACGTGCAAAGCTGGATGGACTGGCAAAAACTGTGACGTAAACGTGTTCGAATGCGAGTCCAATCCATGTAAAAATAATGGCATTTGTGTAGACGGAGTCAATAACTACACATGTTCCTGTGAAAAAACTGGGTGAGATAATTCAATAATCTTAACTCGCTATGACGAATGATTCATTTTGTCACGTTTCGTACAAAAATTATATCAAATGCGTTCGAGATAAATTTAGTTGTTGAGGAGCATTCGTTTAAATGCAAATTTAAGAAATGAATTTGAAGTTCAATTTATTTAATTAGTGGATCATTGAAATGTTGTATATATTTTTTTTATATGTATAACTATATATTATATATAATATATACAAATAATTATATATAATGCATAATATAAATATAATTCTTTATTTATACAAAAAGTATCATATTTGTTATATTTTTTGAATGTTGCACGAAAATCTGTATCAGTTTTTTCTTTATCTGTATCATGTTTTTTAAATACACGCACAGAACATTTCTGGTGAATTGACAAAATTTATAATTGCCTTACAAAATGTTAAATCAGTAAAGTATGTTCTGCGTATAGTTTGGAGTTATCATAAAAACTAAGATTAATTTTCATTATTTTAAATGTCTGATGTGATAATTTATTTCATATTTCCCGCGAAATCATCATTCAATTGAATCAAAATTGCATTTGATATTAAATTTCACGAACACATATAATCTTTTTGTTTAAGATCAAATTATTTTAACGACAATTTATAGAGCTTTCATAAAAAGTCTCACATTTCACTCGAGGCTTGGGATCTAGTTTAATCCCTTTTCAAGAAAAATAAAATTAAATTAAAATTAACAGCAGTAATAAAAGATATCGATTCAATTACAATTTGTATAGCAATGAAATCATGAGATAAAATACTCGTATATAAGTGTTTCACACAAGTTACTTGTGAGAAACAAATGTATCTCCTAAAAGTTCGTTTCAAAATAATACATTGTAAAGTATTTTACATGTATTTTAAAAAATGAATTTATATAATACGTGATAAATTGAATTTTATTATTAAAGCAGATGAGAATAAAATAAACTATAAACATATACACTAGGTAATTTACAAAATTAATTGTAAAACCGGTAATTGCAAAAAAAGTTATATTGGTCAAATTGAAGGACCTTTAGAGACCAGAATAAAAGAATATTTGAATGATTGGAAATTAGATATTGTAATATTTGCTTGATATTCCATCAATATAATATTGATATT
This sequence comes from Axea sp. ZL-2020, assembly GCA_022817665.1. NCBI lineage: Eukaryota > Metazoa > Arthropoda > Insecta > Hymenoptera > Scelionidae > Axea > Axea sp. ZL-2020. The sequence goes on from JABFOX010001056.1 coordinate 7,235, forward strand.
AATTATTTCATAAATGTTACTGAAATATTGTTATAACACTAAATATCTCTGTTTTTAATTAGTCATGCAATATTCATACATTTTGTAATAATCTTACTGTGTTAATAGTGATATTAAATTGTATAAAAGTGCTTTCAAAATAATACATTATTGGTATTACTTGGTTTTTCTATATCGTTCTCAGCATTAGTTTTTGAAATAATAGTTTTTATGTATAACATTTCGGATATACCTCTTTTGTAATAATTGCTCTCAATGTCCAAAATCCCCCCCAATGTTATCTCTATAAAATTCATATTCCAATAAAATTTGGTATTCGTCACTTAATTGATGTTTTTTTACCACGTTATGTTCATCGATATCTAATTTCCAATTATCGTAACATTTTATTATTCTGATCTGTAATGATCTTTTCGTTTGACTAATATAACTTTGTTTGCAATTGCCAGTTTTATAATTAATTTTGTAAATTAAATTATGTAGATATTTATAGTTTGTTTCACCCTTACATTTTTTAATAATAAAATTCAATTTATTATTAATTTTATACGTTTATTTTATGTTAAAGGTTTTAAAACAGTGTCTTAAATTTTCTGATAAACTTTTTCGGTAAGATAACATTACATAAGCCTCCCCTTGATTGGAACTATCGTTAGCACTTTCATAGTCATTCCATTACAGTTTATTTATTCCAGTATTAATAAATTTGTTACTAAAATTTGTAGGATAAAAATTCTTTTTTAATATAAATTTAGCATATCTAATATTACCGTTATGAAACTTTGTGTGTGCAAGAAGAATACCTTTATAGGCCAAATTATAAACCATAGCTTTCTTTAATGTAAAGGATGCTTTGATAGATAATGTAACCTTACTTAAACAAGTGAGTTTTAGTACCAATCAGTTGTTAATGTCTTATTTGCATTAATAACTGATTTTCCAGGAAATGAAGTGTCTCATTTTTCTCTAGTTCGAAAGTAAATTTAAGTTTATTATGGTAACTGTTAAATATAGCTCTTATGTTGTTTATTTCATTTTTATGTATTATACGAAAACGTCATATCATCAACACATCAACAGTGCTTTATGAGTTTGGTGTTTAATTTCTCAATTCAATGATTCTCCAAAATTACGTAATTCTTTTCTTTTTATTTATTTATACTATATTTATAATTTACGTATTACCATTTTGCGACAACAGCAGATAACGATCGTAGGACTACCATCTATTTATTGATACATTTTATTATTAAATTAGAATTATGTCGAATAGATTGTTAAATTGAGGGTCAGCTTCAATTTTTACCAAATTATATTACAATAAGTGTCAAAATTGATTCTAGATTTGACACATTGTAGTACTAATTCATTAGGTATAGACTTAAATGAAGATGATACTTTTTCTTTAACTTTTTAATGAAACCATACAAATTGTGTATAAAGTTACACAGCATTTATAAGATGGGGAATGAAGTATATTACTTCATATTCCTCATAACAGTTTATTTAATTTATTATACATATTTAGCAGTGCATAATTAAATCTAATAAAGAGTATCATTTCCAACGATTATTTTAAGTAAACAAATTTTGGTCTACAACTTTAATAAATTCTATTTCCTTCCAAATTTAATATATATCAATTTTCGTGCAGATACGAAGGAGTCCACTGTGAAATCGATATCGATGAATGTTTGAAAAAACCATGCTTGAACAACGGAGAATGTTACAATCAATACGGTGGTTACGTATGTCGATGTCCCCCGGAATTTACTGGATTAAACTGCGAATTAAATACAAACGAATGTGATTCTAATCCCTGTGCGAACGGAGGCACGTGCATCGACCAAGTGGGCACCTTTTTTTGCAAGTGTCCAAAAGGTTTCACCGGGACTCACTGCAAGGATTCTATATCTCGCAATTGCGACGACACCGACTGTCCAGCGAACACTATCTGCATTCCAGACAGCGTAGGTTTGCTGTGTGTTTGCCAGTCCGGATTTATAGGCAATCCGCCTAACTGTACACTCAATTATTGCTCGAATAACCCTTGTCTCAATGGCGGAACGTGCACCAATAAAGCGGATGGCTTTAATTGCACCTGTCCACCCCAGTGGAAAGGTACCATTTTTCTGCGCTCTTTTGTACACTTGTTTTTTGCATCCATTTAATTAACAGCCGGTGCAATCTGTTTTCAGGAAAAATATGCCAGACGAACATCGATCAGTGTGCCGCAAAACCTTGCCAGAACGGAGGGGTTTGCACCAATAAGCTGAACGGCTATATTTGCAACTGCACGAAGGATTTTATGGGCGACAATTGCGAGTTGGAGTACGATGCCTGCACCACGAAACCTTGTCAGAACAATGGTACTTGCATACCAGTTTCGGATTCCAAACACAACTTCATTTGTCAGTGCCTTAAAGGTTACGAAGGCAAGTTCTGCGACATCAATGTTGACGACTGCCAGGATGTGGAATGCCCTGATAATCGCATATGCGTCGACAAAGTAGCTGCGTACGAATGTCAGTGTAAAAAGGGATACGGTGGTCCAAACTGCACGGATCTTATCGATCCTTGTGCTGCTAACCCTTGCAATAACAGTGTGAATTGTACGAACTTAGATAATGGCCAGTTTCAGTGCCATTGCAACAAGGGTTACAAAGGTGAATAATTTATCAAGTTTTACCATCAAGCAATTTACGTACTCGATCGGAACATTAATTTACTCATTTATTTAAAAGTACCCTAAAGTTAAAAGCCTAAATCTTGCAGTTTTCAAGGAATTTTACTCAAATGTTTGTCACGCGCTGTTATAGTATAGTTAGAAATGGGGTTTGTTTCATGCAGATATCTCTAATAGGTTTTATTATAAAAAATATTTAATTACTTTTATTACACTAATTAATCAAAAGTTGCTGACAATGCAAAAAATATTATTTTGTAAAATTAAAAATATTAATACAGTAATTTGATACTAATAAATAATAAATCATACATAAAATTGGCATATAGAATTTTGATTACTCTACTGGTTGGTTCAGAAAAAAATTAACACTGAAATATTAATATTTTCACAATTTAATAAAAACCATACACCAGTTTGTTTTTATTAAGAAAACTTTTTGTTTAGTAAAATTGCATTTTTCTAACCAATTACCAACACAATTCCTATTAGATTGACCGCAACACGTAATTTCTTACTGTTTGTAAATTTCCCGTTCAAAAAAGGCCCCCTTCGTTCAAAACTACAAAATCTGAAACAGTGTGTTTTTAAAGAGGGCGTGACAGAATTAAAGCACCAAATCATGTGTGCTTGAACATTTAAATGGCTATAGAATGACCGATTATAATAAACCAAAAACCGATTTTTTCCTACTTTTCACCAAATTTAACCTTAGGGTACCCTTAAAGTAACGTCTAGTAATAATCAAACAGACCTCAACGCAATATGAATATTGCTGAAATATTTATAAATTATACACAAACATATTTATAAAATATACTTATACATATTATACATATGTTTCTGAACTTTGTGAAATTTTCTTCTGACACAAATGCGTAGTTCTGTCAGGCTGTCATGGCTCCTGCTTCCTCTTAAGTATAATTAAAGAATTCTAACAATAATCGATAATTTGAACAGGTGAAACGTGTGAAGAGGACATTGACGAGTGCAATGAGTACAAAGAGTCTCTTTGCATTAATGGAATATGCGTGAATCGAGTGGGTAGTTATCAGTGCTTTTGTACTCCCGGTTATTCTGGCGATCACTGTGAATTCGACATCGACGAGTGCCTCTGCAGCCCTTGCAAAAATAACGCAACGTGCATCGATCGAATAAACAGTTTTGAGTGTCGCTGTCCGTCAGGCTACACCGGGGTGACTTGTGAAATTGAAATCAACGAATGCGAAAACAATCCGTGCCTTAACGGTGCCACATGCATCGATAAAATTGCTGACTACGATTGCATTTGTTCTCCTGGCTTTGACGGCGACAACTGTGAAAACAACATTGACGATTGCCAATTGAACCCCTGCGAGAATAATGGCAAATGCATCGATGGCATCAGTAATTACACTTGTGACTGCACCGATACCGGTTTCGAAGGGGACAATTGTGAGCACAATATCGATGACTGTGTGTCGAACGCTTGCAAGAATAATGCCACTTGCGTTGACGAAATCAGGGGGTACAGGTGCGAATGCTACCCTGGATATACGGGACAGGACTGTGATATCGACGTTAACGAATGCGAGAGTTCACCTTGCCAGTACAACGGTACATGTCTTGAGCGGTCCAATCAAGAGCTTTATGTCACCGACTTTGCCAATAAACCAGCTATCTTTGACCAACCGTTCAGTTACGAGAACGCAAGCGGGTAAACAAAATTATTTCTTATTTTTTACATTGGAATATTTGAGAGTTGTCCATGAATTTCAAGGATTTATTTTACGAGGGTGAATCGAAAAATAACACACAATAATTGTTTTTACAAAAAGTTTAACAGGTAACATTACGAACAACTGATGCCTTTTATTTATTTTTCTTCATAGTCGCCATCTTTCTCAACACCTTTTTCACATCTTGATATCAGTTTTATAAATTCGGTTGGAAGACATTCATCGCCACAGGAATGCTGCGAATACAAGGACTGTGACGACTCTTTCTGAAAATTATTCTGTTACTTTTCGATACACACTCGTATATATAAAATGATCATTTTAATAACGTATGAATACGTTTGCAAATTTGGAATGCATTTTTTGTTATTTAATTGTGAAGAATAATTTTGTTTCTTAATAAATTGCAGATCTCATATATTATTTAATATGAAATCTAATGTCAAATTTGGTATGAAATCTAATAAAACTTTTATTGTACATATAATTGAGATCTAGTGCTAAGGAAGAACTGACATTTTTTATAGGAACTGCTATTGTTTAATATTTTCATAAATAATGTATTATTTTACGCTCCTTTCAGTAAAATTTTTATGTATAATTAGTAATAATAATATTAAACTTTTTCAATCGACTCATTCTCTACGCGATGCAATACATATTCAGTACGATTTGAATCGCTTGCATAAATGTCAGCTTAAAGATTTACATCTGTTCTATAAAATGGAAGATTCTGCACCGTGCAGATAAACGTCAAATAATATAACTTTGATAACGATTTTATTACTTGTTCAAATGATTTCATTACCATTTCACTGTCTACTCTACTTCCATTTTTATATTCAACAGACAGTGCTCCGATCTTTGAAAACTTTTAGTTTCATTGGTAGATATGTCATTATTAATTTACCATTAAAGCACGAAATTTCAGATTGTGGTCTGACTAATTGTATAATGCATTTCTTTTGTCTGATCTTTCCAATATATTTGCAACATCTATCTTTATAAAATTAATTCTCTGCTTTATTCTGTGAATCATGACTTTATCAGTAAAAGTTCTTATTGCTTGCAATTTACATTCTTTAAAATATAGATAGATTCGTGTAATCATTTACCATTATTGATTTTTAGTTTTAAAAACTGTATTTTATGTACGAATTTAATTGACAAAATTAAGTTTAATGATGCTTCAACAAATCTGAGATATACACTAAATTGTTATACTAAATTCTATGGAACAAATTTACGGTATAAGAACTTTGTGTAAATAATTCTTCCTGCATCTAATGCAAAGCTTAATTCTCCAATCGATTGTTGAATATTTAAATATGTGTTCAAAAAATTGTCATTTTATTATTTTCTATTATATCTTTTTTTTTTTTTTTTTTTAATAAAGAAATTCCGCAGTTTAAAATTCAATCCAATTCAGGTCAATTCAAATGAAATCAAAAATATTTCATATCACTTTTGAAGAAACGTTCTCAGAATTATTTTACCATTTTCCATAACAAAAGTTAAATAGATATATCTTTTATTAATTAAATAAGAAATTTATATAAAGATATAATTTAAATTTTCTTCAAATATGTCAATAAATTGATCTATTAAAAAAGTTCATTACAGAAAAGCTATAAATATAAGATACTTTGATCTTTGTTTATTATGGTACATCCTTAAATTAACAGCATTAATGTTTTAGATAATATAACAAGAAATAATTTTGTTTTTATTAATTTATATTTTAAATATAATTTTATAGAAATCTTGGTATCTATAAAATGTATTTTTTGATACTAATTTAATAATTTAGTGTGATTTTTCGAGAAATTCAAGTTCATGAAAATTAGATTTGCACGTTATAATTTTGTTCAGAATTATTGGTAATGCATTTATGAGGCGTAATTCAGTTTGAAGAAATTGTTTCATTATAATTTAATAAGAACACGATAACTAAACTTTAAAATATTGACGTCACGCGCACTACTTTATAAATCACATTAAATATGGAAAGTGCTGCATTTGTGCTATCTCAAAGCTCATATCCACGACTTTGATACCAATATTAGATTAGCTTTACAACTGATTTTACAATTAATTCATATTTACAATAATGCAAAATTTTAACGAATCAATCAAATTCAATAAATCGTTAATAACATATAATTATTATGTATTTTATTTGTAATTAAATTACTAAAAAAAGAATTGAATTATATTTTTCATAAAATTTTTATACATAAATGTTGCAATAAGAACATTTTCACTTGAAAGAAAAAATCATAAAATTTAATTTTTCTTCGACGTCAAAAATGTTT
>JABFOX010001057.1:0-13950 GCA_022817665.1 Axea sp. ZL-2020
TTGAATTGACTAAATAGTACATTTTAAAAGGTAATATAATGGGGTCAAAAATGTATAGTATTTTTGGTAACAAGTATAAGCTAACTTATATTCTGGCTTTACCTGAATGAATTGCCTATAAGTACCCCTGAGTCGGGCTTTTTTTTTTTTGTTTATATTTTTTATTATTACACACCAAAAAGGCATTTTTGTGTATCTGGTGGGGTATTCGCTTAATCGTTCATTTTGAAATATTGAAACCTGGATAAACCGGGAATGCAGACCTTTACTTTGAACAATTGGATCGACAATTGCGTCTCATCCACTACGCTCGCCTGAAATTGCATTATCGGATTTCCATTTATTCCTATCGCAACAATACTATCTAAATGTTGCTTCCAAAATGTGTGACCAAAAATGTGATAATTTGGATGATACCAAAATGTCATTTTCAGATATTTTCTTCACAAACAAATTGATTTTGAAAATTTGAAAATTTCCACATTAAATGACAGAGCTTTTTGACAGAGGGTGATTGTATCAGTGATTAAAGATAGAAACTTGTTAAAAACTACATTGCTTTTGCGTCCCCATGATACGTTTGCTGTGCAACTGTTTTTGAGATAGTTTTTTACATTGCGTATATTTTTCAGGCTGATGGATGTATTTTGGATGATGTGGGATCTGACGCTGTAGTGGAGGTAAACTGTAATTTGCTTTATTATCAAAAATTATTTCTTACAAAGTTTGTATAAATTATTGAATGTACTTTAAATAGACATTGCAACTCTATAAATATGACACTTTCTGTTTTAGTTAAAACAAGCATTAAATGATCAACAAGAAGTGAACGCGCAACTTCGAGCATATATTGATGGAATCCTGTTAAATATTGTTGAGAATCATCCGCAGTTGCTGGAAGTGAAACAAACACATTAACTCCGTGAATCGATAACATACAATGTAAAAATTTCATCGTCACAGTATTTTGTAACAAAACGAATACGCGCGTTCTGTTGTTGAAAAATTGATTGTATATTTGACACATACACATAAACAACCACCTTGTACTTATCCTCCAATTATGTATATGTTTTTACGTTTTAGTCATAATTTTATTAAACGTCATTGCTACTAATACTTTCATTTATTTTTATTTTACAGCGCTTAACAGAGCTGTAATGAAAAATGATGAATGAATATTTTCGTTTTAATTAGTTTTAATAGAAACAAACAATTTGTCAGTTATTTATATTTGTTATACGGTTGAAATCGATTGTATATAAAGAATAGCGTTCGAAATGTGATATCCGTCCGAAATCATTTTGGCGAGGTGTTTCACTGCCAGCAATATATAATAACAGACGAGAGAAAAAAAAAAAAAACCATTTTCCTTTCGTTCAAAAAAATGTTGTATTATTTATTAAGTATTCTTTATTGATGCACATTAAAAAATAATGTTGCGATTTTCCCTACGTTTTAATTGGATGCGCAATTTGTTGTTATACAGAAATTATAAATAGTTAAGTGAATTTTTAATTATGGTTATGTATATTTTTTACATGTAATTAGTTGAAATGAAATTAATTATATTCAGCCAGTTAACTCGAGGACGTTACAGAAATTAATAATTATATTTTGTTAAAAAAAATAGTGGTTTTTAATTACCCATTCACGTTAAAACAATGGTTTTGTTACTATTATTTTCTGATTGATTAATTATGAAAAGAGATTGTAAAACGAGGAAATATTTTGTGGTTGTGATCATATTGTGGACGTGTTTATATAGGCACAAAAACACAATACGCGACGCCATAGCACACGTCGCTATGTTGCCAAGTTTATTAGCACACGAAATCTAGTGATTTGAACTCAAAATTAATAATATAACTGTAAATTCGTAAACATGGAATATGAGTTACTAATGAAGATTAATTAATATTCTTATTTTTAATATCAAAAAACTAACAAATAAACTTGGCAACATAGCATTTATTCCTCTCTTTCAATTATTTGAAACTTTTTTCGCTAGTTAGAATTTTGACCAAATCGTATCACTAAAGTACAATTGTCAAATATATGCGATATTTAAATCCTAATTTATTAACATATTTAAGAAGGAAATAAAAAATTTTTCAACGCTTTAAGCATACTATGTGTTATTAAAGTAATTTGTAACTAAACGGTAAATCAACAGTAGAATTGGAAACTATAAAAGTCTAAATGTTTAGTAATTATAAATATTCTATATATTTTTATTATTCGTTGCACGTATTATCATTAAACTTCCTCGGCAAATTCATCTAAAAGAAACAGTTCATGATGGATTCAAAGTAATAAAAATGCAAAGAAAAATTGTTTTTAATCTCACACGCAAATGAATATACATAAATAAATCCATGTAATTCTGCGAGGCTTGCTATTTAAGTAAGTAATATTTCGAAATTAAAAGGACACAAGTGTGCTTTTGTTACAAATTTTGTTTTCACATAAAAGTTTGTGCTTTAATCTATCTTCAATACAATTTTCGACCAATATTAAGGCACTTGTATCACACAAGCAGCATTTAAATTCCATCCTCATAGAAATGTGCCGGTTGAATTGCTTACGATAATTTAAGTGTTTTATGACAATTCTATAAAGAACGCTTCTTGAAACTCGAGGAAACTCACGAGATAAAGACGAAATCGTAAAGCGTACGCTCTCTTGAATTTTTCCATCAACTTTTTGCCGCAAGTGTTCAGTAATCACAAAAGATCTCCCATTTCGTTTCTTATCATGCACATTCGTGTGGTTATTATTAAAAGCTTTAACCTGTTTTCTTACTATTCATTCTCTCGTAATGTCTTCTCCATACACTTCACTGATCTGCTGATGAATTTCAACCGCTTTCACATCTTTTGCATCAAGAAAACGAACGATGGAAGGTGATTCACAGTCGGCGGCCGTTTTTATTGGCAGGTATTTTATGGTGGGCCAATAGGTGCAAGTACTTGACGCGCATGCGCAGAACGGCAGCAGCAACGCTGCAGCGGCTGAGTTTCGAAATGGCGTTTATTATTTACAAAAGATGACTGGAAGGTTAATTGGGTTGTTTAACCAGCTCTCGTTGGGTCACCGAAGTTCAGCAATACTCAGCAGGATAAGTGCTTTAATTGGTAACCGCAAAGGAAAAAGTCCTGTAAGCGTCAAGCCTGGAAAGTTAATTACTTAACTTAACAGAACTCATATTAAACTGTAGGTCACGAGTGCATTCATATATACATTGACACACGCACACGTACATGCACACATCATATATATGTATATATATACATAAGCTTAAAAAATATTTGTTAAAAATGCACCACGTCTATTACGACCAGTGCCAACGTAATGAAAAGAAAAAGAAAACCAACTTAAAAAGACGCTCATATGGTAAGGTTAGGGTCGAATGTAACGAATATTTCGATTGCAGCAAATTTGCCTCCTTTGTTCCAATATGAATCTATTTGATCAATTTTTCTCTCTCGAAGTTCACTGCATTCCGCTATCTCGATTCTACCTACTGTCGCTGGTAGCAGCGGCACTTGGTCAAACTACACATTGCCGCGTAATTTCGCACTTACATAAAAAGTTTCCAATATTTGACTACCAATGAACGTTTCCAAGCAAAATGTAAAATAATAAAACTAATATAATTTTATACTTATAAATATGATCTTATTAATTATTTAATGATTATGATTTGGTTTGTGATAAATTACTATATTTTACAATTTTTCTTTGATGAAGTTGAAAATGAAAGCCAGGCTGAAATTGTGAATGGCGTTTACGGTCCCGATCCTGTGACAGCCAATTACGTACAATTTTCGTTTCGTCGAATCCATTCCGATATTTTTGATAGCGAAGATGCACCTCGCACAGGTAGGTCCCTCGTTGAAAACGCCGATAAAATCACGGAAATGATCAAAATAGACTGGCTTGCTAACAGTCGCACCATCGACCAAATAACAGTTTTAAACCATCTGCATAAAGGTGGATTCGAAAAAAAAAGTTCCATGTGCCACACGAATTGACGCAAAAAAAACATGATGGATCGGATTTCCACCTGCGAAGTCTTAGCTAAACGAAACGAAATCGACCCCTAACTAATATAAGCGCTATCGTCAATTACGAATCTAAGTGATTATCGGTGTCGAGCTTTCGAAGGATTATATTGAACTCGACGATTGTCCATTTAGAGTTAGTGTTAACTGTTATTTTTGCATTCAAATCCATGTTACAGTGAAATTCAAGTTTTTCAATAAAGTTCGTAAGAAGGACCAAACCGCAAACTTCAACTCTTCAACAAAGTAACGAGCATACGAGAAAATGTAAAACATTTAGGCCTCATAATTGATTAAAAACTCAAATTCGGCCAACGTACGAACTCGATCATCAACAAAATTAACACACAAATCAAAAACCTCTATCCACTGATCAACAGAAGTAGCAAAATAAAAATTCAAAACAAAATAATAATCCATAAAATACTGATCAGATCCATAATGATTTATGCTTATCAAGCCTGGTGCAATATATTATATGAGTATATCAAAAAGAAACTACAAATCCTCCAAAATAAATCCCTAAGAATCATAATAGACAAAGATGAACGAACAATACAACACATGAGTAACACCACTTGAACAACACATAAACAAACCAGCTCACAGCTTTAAACAGCAAACTAAAACAAATATAGCACAGAAAACAAAATTAAACCATGTACAAGACCTGTAATTCCAACACAAATAAAACAAATTCGCATTCAAATAATGTTTAAAAAAATAGCAAAAAAAAATCAATATACAAATAATAAACACTAACAAAAAACAGCACGTAACGAACAAAAACATAAAGACTAAAATCAATATACTATTTTATAAGCAAGACAACTATGTAATGCGTAAAACGAATATAACGTGAAATTCAAATTGCAAAAAAACGAAAAATGCGAAATGTAAATAATGTCAATAATGTATTTATAGACAAAATAATATAAATGTTATAAATTAGTCAACATAATGAGACAGATTATATTAGTAGGATAATCCGTTAAAATAAACTAAATACAATTAACTAGGGTTTTTGGCACAAACATTGTTTTCTCCCTATCAAAGCAGCACAAACACAATTCAAACAAATGCACAATGAATAAACGATATAAAACTGCACTTTCGGTAAAAGATATATAACATGGAACGAAAAAACAAATCGAAAATCCAACAAAACAGATTGTAACGTTTAAAAGTTTAATAAAGAACCTTTAAACTAACTAATAATTAAATAGAAGTTAGACTCTATACGACAAGTAGAAAAATTTCCCCCGAAAGGTAGCGATAAAAACGGAAAGTTTTAAATCAAAGCGTCCAGCCCAAAGCCGATTCAATCCGTTAAAAACAAAAACTTTAAATACGGCGAGCGTTGAAGTACAATAAAGATACCAGTGATCACAAAAAACTGACTTCGATTCAGTTGAAGTAAAGCATCATAACACAGCTGACAAGTTGTACTTGTCAAACCACGACACTACCCCTCTATCATTGTCGCGCATGTAACTCAACACGCAAAACTCACTAACACACATCCATTTCGTATATCATTTCGTTTATTCAATCCACACTTGACGTTCGATGCAATAGTTTATTTCAAATAATTCATCCCATAACCACCGATGTCATCCCCCATCGAAAATTAATCTAACAGTTTGTTTCCGGATAGAATTGACAGTAGAGGAAAAGGTTAAAAAATAAAAGCACAAAATTAAAATTCAATGAATTTTGTTTTATTAAAAGAAAAAAAAAAAAAAAAAAAAAAAAAAAAAAAAAAAAAAAAAAGTATGAATAACTAAGCAAGCGTAATGCAGTTGAAGCAGACGTGATCTAAAAATCTATTAGGTGTTTCACAAAGGACAGTAATTTAATCATTTATTATATGTTTTAATTTCTTTACATGGCATTGCTTGCAATTTAAGATATTGATTGGTGAATTAAATTGTAAAAGATTTTAAAATAAAATGTACTAAATTCATATTCATTAGTAAATTTTATAATCCACATATTTTTATATAAATTGTATATTTTGTGTACATAAAGTTATGTTCATTTATTGGATTTTATTGAACTGAAACAGAGACGATTTTTTTGTTATAAAATGATTAGTTTTTTTGCATGGCACAGATATTCTTTATAAACAAAATTCAGTAGATTTTATTTGATCTGGTATTTTGTATATTGTTTCAAAAACTATTTAAATTTTAATTACTTAATAAAACTAACCTTATATTAATGTAATAGTTTTCATCCCAATCAGAAAAGAATTAATTATATTTCAAGTCTCAATAATGTTATGAATAAATTGCTATAATATTGCTGTATTATTATGGTAATTTTAATTATCACAAAACGAAATATGTGAATATTTTGCCTAAATATACTGTAATATTTGTTTTGACAAAAGTAGCGTAAATAATCAATAAAATTTGATGCACATAAGGGAATTTTTAATTCAAATACACATTAATGCTCAATACGTCTGAATTATGCAAGTTTATATATGATTATGATGTACGGAATTGTGTTTATTATTAATATTTTATCGATTTTAAAACCAACATATTTCATTTGTCTTAAAGATAGAAGTAAATAAACTTAATACACTTTATTGAACAAAACTTCCAATATTTATTAATATCAAATTCTAAAGTTTAATCTGAAGAACTGGTGTTTTTATTCCAGGTTATGTTTTGTGTTTGTAATTATGTAACTTCACGAATGAAATGCTGAAATATTATCATTGGGAAAAAATCATGTTCATTTGGTATAGTATCAAATGTTATTCTTTTGTAGTTAATATTAACTACTTTATAGTTATCCAATTAAAAATATATGAACAACAAAAAAATAAATTAATCATATGAAATTAGATTCTTGTATATTTATTACGTATTATTATTTTTATTGATATAATAATAATAATAATAATTAAATTGCTATTTATTATCAGAAATATTACATCACTATACAATTAAAATTATATAAACAATTTATCTCAATAATTAGTAATATCTGTCTCAGCATTTGCTTTAATTATTATACAAAAATTTAACACGTTCAATGAAAATCTTTACAACATATTTTTAAAATAGAAAGCATAATTTCTTTTGTAGTTTTCTTATATTTATCAAATATTCTTGACTGGATGTTTATTTATCTGTAAAAATAACACTTGGTTATTTTGTTAAAATGAATTAAAGTCTAATATAGAAAAGAAAAAAAGAAGAAAAAAAAGCCAACACTTATAATCATATTTTCATAAAAATTATTTTATAATAAACATTTTAATTTAGGGATTTGTTAGCCACTGACATTTTGCTTTAATGGAGAATTAATTTAATAAAATGTTCAAGCTGTTAAAATTAGAAAAAAAAAAAAAATTGTAGGAAGTGTCTACTCAGACATAAAAACGCGACATGTAACACAATAAAAACATGAAAAACATGATGCCATGTTGTCAAGGATATTAGCAAACGAAATCTAATAGTTTTAAATCAAAATAAGTAATGTAACTGTAAATTCATATACATCATGGAACATTAGTTAATCATGATAAATTAAGTAAAATCCTTTAGTTTTAGTATAAAAAAATTAATAAATAAACAAGCAAACTTGGCAACATGGCATCGTATTTTTCGTGTTTTTACCGTGTTGCATGTCGCGTTTTTGTATCTGAACAGACATTTCTAAAAAGGAAATTTAATAACATACTTTATTAAATATTCGTCTAATGTAATATTGGTGAAATATAGAAAAAAATCTTATTATAAATTACTTAGATTGTTAACAATTAATTTCTAATTAGAAACATATTTCAAGATATTTCATAATAAAGTAAAGTTTAATAAAAAAGAAGCAAATGTCATTATCACTCAAGATCTGATGTTAATTCTAATCAAATATTGTTTTTATTAATTTGTTATATTTACATTTTACATTAATTTCATGAAATAAATAATTCTTCATTTTCAAAGGTTGTAATAAAAGAAGCATAATAATATTTAACATTTCGTTCTTGTTACACGAAAATAACAGATTTTACAAAAAAATGCATATATGCACAACTAAGATTTTTTTTATTAAAAGAAAATACATACAAGCATATTTTAATAAAAATTATATTATTAAGAAAACAGACATAATACAATTCGTTTAGATGTATTTTTCATGAATCGCCATAAAATATATGAAATTGAAAAATAATACATCTCAGTGAATTAATAGAGGTTATTTTTTATAAAAAATAATTATAATTATTAAAAAACTGTCTCAAAAGTGTCTTATTCAACTTCAAATTAAACAGAAATCAATAACCAATGACTATCCTTCACTCCAAATCACCATTAGAAATGTGATGCTAAACAATTTTTATCGATTCTATATAGCGATAAAAAAGCATGTTGAGATAAAATATTTAAAAATAAATTGCATATCGAAAATGTTAAAAATGTTTTCAAAGCAGAAATAAACATGTGTCACGTCAGCCATGACCAAGAACGGCATCGAAATGTAACGAATGTAACTTGCATTGAACGCAGTTAAGAACGCTACGGAGAGTGGATGTGTATTACAATATGGCAGCTGCGTGCGAAGTGTATGAAAACAACTGTTTACTCGCAGACTAATACCATCATATATTTCCAAGTGTATAACGTTCAATTAGAAACATTTTGTTGTTCTTAAAAGCATATTCACCAATTTTAAGCATTTCTTTAAAGAGAAATTTGAGACGCGACGCTGAAAATATTGCAGGTTATATTTATATTTTTCAACGCCCGTTAAAACTCTTGTATAAGTCATATTTTTTTCAACTTTTCGGTTAATCGTTTTGTAGAAAGCAATTAATAACTTACCTATGCAATTTATTCTCACCAAATTGTCACTTAAAGAAGTCTCACTATCACACGACGAATCCCACTTGAAAAACGCTCATAAACATTACGTACGACCGCAAATTTTTCGTTAAAAGCAAGCCTCCATCGCTTGGCACGGAGTTTCTGAGTTGTTTCTGATGTACTGCGCACGATTACAGTCACACCATAGATCATGCATTTCTAGATAGACATCCGATTGCGCATATTTGGAAAATATTCCTAATGCTCCATACCTTATGCTCGAATGCAAGCGAACAGAGTTTTGAACTTAGCTTAATGTATACTACATAATGAAATGTTTAAATATTGTTGAAACAAGGCTTATTTAATTTTCGAAAAACAATACGAGAAGTGGTTGCATTTTTACAAATATTGTGTATGTTGATGTTTACGAATTTGTAAAAATGCGATATGTACCTGTAGTATGGTTTTTAAAGAATCGAGGCCCCCGCACATTTAATACAACGTTCAACTATTCAAATGAATTTTAATTTTGTTTCTAAGTTAAAGGTATTAATATTTATATTCAATTATTATTTAATTTTTTAAATACATTTTTTTAGTGAATTTAATTTTTATTCTACAAATTTATGAGCAATTGAATATAAAAATAAATGTTATTAACTCCGTGAGTTTAGTATTGGCATATGACATTAAGGCTGTTATCACGGATGCTTTTACAGAGTTAGTCTCTTCTTATATAAAAATGACATAATACATTATATTGTCATAAAATGATAACAGACAAATTTTATAAGTATGGGAGAATTTATTTAATTTAAACATTTCAACTTTTTGTCAAATATGCAGATGTATTTTGAAAATCATGATTTTTTGTCGTCTGCTTACACAGAGGCTGTAGTTTGTGAAATACATCCGCATATTTGACAAAAAGTTTAAATTAAACAAATTCTTCCATACTTATAAAATTTGTCTGTTATCATTTTATGACAATATCACTTGTATTTAAGAAGACACTAATTCCGTGAAAACATCCGTGATATATAGCCTTAAAATAATATTTAAAGCGTTATTAATCACATTACGGGTTTTTTAAAATATCACTAAACGGAAAGTTATTGACTGATTTAACAATAAAAATGCAATTTTCTCATGACACATGATTATATAAAAATATCTTTATTGTAAAATTTATTTTGTCGCAAACATGAAAACTCTCGTTTGTAATGTAAAAAGATTCATAGAATTCGTGACATTATTAAAATCTTTATAACAAATTAACGTTTAACGAATAGTAATATTCTGCTATAAACACAGAATTAGGTTCCGATTAATTTGTAAAAAATACATGAAATTAAAATCTTTAACAGCCGAAGTCCCCAACTCCGTGGTAGTAGGTTTTAAGCTGAGCACACAACAATGAATGCAACAACTGTGAATCAATAATAAAATTAAATAAATATAAGATTTCATTAAAAAAGAGAATAATTACTAATAAATCAAATTTAATGTATAAATTTTTATCTTATTTAAAAAACCAAATATATATAAAATAAAAAAAGATTTTTATTAATTATAACTTTATATTGTGAAAATAAAAATATAGTACATTGTACTAATAAAACATAGTAATGTATTTATACGAAATTTTAAAAATAGATCTATTAAATTTTAATACATTTTTTATATTAACAAAAAAATAAATTTATTTTATGTAAGCTGAATCCTCAAATCTAGAATCACGGAATTACTTTTTCTTTAATTTAAATTGTTAGAATATAAAATGAATTCTGTTACGTATTGGGACCATTTCGCTATTTAAGAACTTTGTAGAACCACCCAATGAAACGTGCTAACAATTATTAAATTCCGCTCCAAATCTGAATTAAAATAATCCGAATCCATGCGTTCACTGATGAGTTTTGACATTCTTTTTAAGCCATCGAAGGGCGTAGCTTAAATATAAATTAGTATAGATTTTTTACTAAAATTATCAGAACACTACACAACTTTGCTCAAGATGAACTTTTATTATATTTGTATAATTATTGTACTAAGTCAATATGGCATACGTGATAATTTAATAATCACTCTGTAATGATAATAATAATGCTATTACATTCTCTTTCAGTACATTAATGTTCTTCCTAAAAACAGACAGCTTCATGGCGGAGCTTAATTTGCAACATTTTTCTCTACAAAGATTGCTGCATTTTCTACTAATGTTCCTTCCTCATCTACAACTAAATCTATGTCGTCTGCGAAAGCTAATGCCTTTATTACACCATCAATGTCGCTCCCTGTTGTTCCAATACTGATCGCATTACGTATTCTAGTACTAAATTAAAAAGCAACGGTGAAATTACGTCTCTCTGTTTTAAACCACCTCGAAATTCAAAAGTTTCCGATAAGTCTTTACTTACTCGTACCTTACCAAAGTTTTCACTGCAGCAAATTTGTATTAATTTTACTAACTTTTTTGGTATTCCGACATACAATCATTTATAAAAAAATTAATGTGAAATAATTTATATATATTGCGGTCATAAATATGAATAATCAGATTTTTTTACTCACTGTATCTTTGTACAATAACTGTGAAATCATTTAAAATCGTAATATATAGTGACTTTGATTATTCGTAAATATCATTTATGACTTTTTATATTCAGGTTACATAATTTATACACATAATGTATATATATTTAAAAATTAATAACTATTGTAATTATATAATTTTTTTTAGTTTTTTATTTAAATATATTGAGTAGTATTAATTTATAATGCAATAAAACAATTTTTACTTTTAAAATGATATATAATGCAATTAGTTAAAAATTTATGTCAAGTTGAAATAGTTTATAAAAAAATTTTTTTCTGTATTTGAATAATTATTTAAAATGCGTATTATTATTATACGTTATTATAATCATGGTTTCTTGTTCTATACCTATCGTTCAAACTACATAAGCAGATACAATTAATTTCATTTAAATTTTTAAAACCAGTTTTCTATCTTTGTTTTTTAGTTTTTTATTTCTGGTAACTTACTGAAGTAGCACTATAAAATATTTGCCAACGGTCGTTTTATGGAACTTTCAAACCTTCGTTTGTGATATTGCCTTAATCTGTTGAAAATTGCGCGTTCACATAACTTCTTAGAAATCAAGGAACAAGTGTAAGGTGGACATTTATACAAAATTGAAAATACTGAAAACGGTAGGGTTTGAATAAATAATTTTGTTTGAAATGGCAAAACTAATGTCAATTAAAGAATCGGTTGAACTAGCGCTGAAAGACAAACAAATGCCATGGACTCGGTATTTAGCAATGATTGAAGCCAAAACTGGAGTTGATCGACTATATGTATTCCTAGGTGAGATTCATAGGTTAACTTTTAATTACTTTAATGACTCTGACAATGAATTTTGTACTTTAAACAAATAGTTTTACATAACATTGCGCCATGTACATTAATTCTAAAATATTGTAAAAATACATTTACTGTTAATGACTTAAATATTAGAACAGAGTCTAATCGGAATTAGAAATTATAACAAAATTAAATTTTCCTACAAATACACTTATTTGAATACATATATTTATTTTTCTGTCTATAAAGATATGAAATTATGTGGATTTATATGCTTTGAACATGTAAAATTATAAATCGACATATAAAACAATTCGTTCTATAATTAATAAACTCATCTTATTTTTAAAAAATTAATCAATATTGTAATATTAATTTCATCAATAAATCTTTTCTTGTATTTTTTATTGCAATTTACAGTAATTATTATAATTCGTACTAATTTGTAGAATTAAAAAAAACACTGTGAAAATATATAATTATATTGATCATTTAATTTCACAGTATTGAATTGAACTATCATCATTTTAGAATTAAATTAATGCATTTATAACTCGTAATTAAAATTAATAATAATACACGATTTGTAAAATTAGATGTGAGGCCTTGAAATATTTTTGTAATATCTGACTTGTCATTAATGAATATAGATAAGAAATATTACTTATCATATTTTTATACAATTTAATTTTACATAGGCAATTTAAATTCAGTACTAAAAGTTGAATTATACCAATTCATAAAACAAGAACATAATTATTTGTTTCGATAAATAAATATGAGTTACATTGTTACAGGATCAATTGTACTAGCAGCGCTGTATTTGGTATTAGGAATAGGACAGCAATTAGTTTGTAATATTATTGGATTTGTATATCCAGCTTATTATTCAATGAAAGCATTGGAAAGTCCAACAAAAGAAGATGATACAAAATGGCTTACTTACTGGGTGGTTCATTCAGTGTTTATCATCATTGAAACATTTGCAGACATTCTTGTTTCTTGGTTTCCAGAATATTGGCTAATAAAGGTAATATAATAAATATTTTTATTGCCAAACATAATAAAATTTTAAATTATTTTTATTAAAATGTTTTATTATTGAATTTCAATTGTATAATTTGTATAATTTTTTATATGATTTTGATGTCATTTGTAATTAAATAACAAAATTTGTATGAATTTTGGAATTGTATTTTATAATCAAATAATTTCAAATTAATTAATAAACAATGATAATAATCATAATTTTAAAATAATTTTATTATTTAACCTTTAAAATCTATGAATTTGATAGATATAAATTAACAATAGCAGAGTAACTTATTTCTTATATTACCAATAAGTTATTTATAATACGATGTATAATAACATATGTTGTCTTACTTTTATTTATTCTTAAAATAAAATAATTTTTATATTGTTAAATGTGAAACATTTAAAGATATAGGTAAAATTATTTATTTACAGACATATCTTTAGTTCAGTATAATGAATAATTAAAAATAAAAGGTTAAAATAAATACACAGTTAATAAATATTCTATATATAATTAAAGATATAGATATAAATTTATTTAATATATTGTATAATGCTTTGCACCTTTTTGTTTTTGCAGTGTTATATAATCAATACTTACCAATTCTAAAATTTTTTTCTGGCTTGTTAAACTAACAATAACTTT
>JABFOX010001058.1:0-13941 GCA_022817665.1 Axea sp. ZL-2020
TATTAATAAATACTTTTTATTTTATATTAACTTGTTATATATGACTAAAACAGAAAAAAATAATAATTGATTTAATATAAAATAATATAATTAAATATATAAATAAATCAATTCTGTGATATAATATTTTTAACATTTATGCATACTTTAAATATAAATAAATAATTATAATATACATAATAACCATTTATGATAATGACAATTACTTTATATTTGCAGTTGGGAAAACGTCTCTTATTACACGATTTATGTACGACAGCTTTGACAACACCTACCAGGTATATTATCCATTATCTGTGTTATTATTAAATAAACATTTATATGCATTAATATGTAATATATCACTTATATAATTGTTAAATAAAGTTTTCTTTAAGAATAGAGTTTCCTTGAAAATAAATAAATTTATTATTATAGCTTATGTAACACATTCAATAATAAAATGTACAATATATATTTCGAGAGTGAAAATTGTACAAAAATGAAATACATTACTCCATATATATTTATTAATAGTTTATTTCATAAGTTGTTATTATTATTATTATTATTATTATTATTATTATTATTATTATTATTATTATTATTAAATAATGTTATAATATTTGAAATGTTAAATTAGTGTCAATAAAATAATATTTTACTTGATTTATCTTATAAATTTAATAAAAACAATTATTTTTACTAAAAATTAAATAATTTATACATTGTAATTATATTTCCAATTATGTTTCATTATAGGCTACAATAGGAATAGATTTTTTAAGCAAGACAATGTATCTTGAAGATAGAACTGTCAGATTACAATTATGGGATACTGCTGGTCAAGAAAGATTCAGATCCCTTATTCCTAGTTATATTAGGGATTCCACTGTAGCTGTTGTTGTCTATGATATTACTAGTAAGTTATTATTTTCATTTAAAAAATAAATAATGATCATTTTAGTTTATTTTAGTATTTAATGTACAATTATGTGTAAAGTTATATTTTTTTTTACTTTTTAAAATTTTTTATTGTATAATCAATAAAAATGTATTAAACCAAAATACTTTATTGGTATAAATGCGTACATTTTCTGTATTTTGTACATTTGTGTCAATTTTAATTTATATTTTATTATTTTACATCAGTATAATGTAATGGAACTTTTATTGTGTATTGTTGTAGATGCAAACTCTTTTCATCAAACATCTAAATGGATTGATGATGTTAGAACAGAAAGGGGTAGTGATGTAATAATCATGCTGGTTGGCAACAAAACTGATTTAAGTGATAAACGACAAGTTTCTACAGAAGATGGCGAGAAAAAAGCAAAGGAACTTAATGTAATGTTTATTGAAACTAGTGCGAAAGCTGGATATAATGTTAAACAGGTATTGTATACTTATTATATATTTAGTGTTATTCAAGCATATAAAAGTATAGCAGTTAATTGACATATTTGTAGTTTATTTACTTATTTTTGTGTGGCATATGCAATTTTAAATTATTTTTCCATTTGTTGTGAATAAAAAATGTATGTTTATATTATTTAAATAAGAAAAACACTATTCACTTTAATATATTTATTATAATTTCAGCATTTTCACAAACTTCCAGTAAAATTTTAAAATATAAAGTACACAAAGAAAAAGAAAGCAAAATAATAAAAGCACTAAATTTGAATTAATTAATTTAAAAAAAAAAGTTATTATGCTCTACTTTTTCAATGGAAGTTGTAATTAAAATATAATTAAAAACAATTAAAATATTAAATAAAATTCTGCCTTAGAATTTAAACTAAAATAACAAATTGTTATCACTCTTAAAAATATTTTTGTTTACTTTATCTTTATCTTTTTCTGCAAATATATTTCGTTTTTTGAACATATTGTTTATTATTTTGACATTATTCTGTTTTATTATTAGTCTGATTGAATTATGTTAGTGGGTTTTTTTTTCTACTAATTTTTATTTTTTGCTTAATGCTAAAAATTGTGTTTAATCTATTATTAATGTTTTTATTAATTTTGTTTATATATTTTATATTTATATAATATTTGCTTAATCATTTCTATGGTTTAAATTTTTGTTTTATGTATTCATTTATTACTTTCATCCTTTATAGTTATTCAGAAGAGTTGCGGCAGCTTTACCTGGTATGGATTCTACTGAAAATAAGCCACCAGAAGACAGTATCCTTTTTTCAATACAATTAATTCACACATTGCATGTTTTCAGCTCGTTTTCTCAACCCAATTTTTCGTTAATTATTTGAATTTTGTTAAATGTTTTGTTTTTAAATGTAATTATATTATTTAAGAAGTTGGTGGTTCTTTCAATAAACTTCTTCATTAAAATGCAAATATTTTAATAACGAAAGGAAATTATAGTAGTTCATATTTACTGCTTGAATATTTCTTGGATCAAAGTTTTATAAATGATATGATTGCATAAAAAAAAGATTAAATTCGATGTTGCACTTCCACTTTAGTGGCTAATGTATTATTTTACACTTTTTTATTTTTGAGATAGATAAAATGTTTGTATTTGTTATATATTATTTTTTATTTAGATAACGTTATTGTTGACACTGTAAAGACAATTATGTGATATAGTAATTCAGTGATTATTTTAAATAACAAATTAAATTGATTAGACTGTTAAGATTGTTTATAAATACACCACCTCTTTGCCTTCAATTTTCGTTTACAGAATATTTCATTAACAAATAGTTGTTTATACAGTAGTCCATAGCCTTTAATAAAGAAATATTGCACAATAAAATTAATAACGCTTCATGCGTAATCTTCTCTTATAATAATTGACTCAGCAATGCGTTTATTGTTAAATGCGTAATTAAGTAGATATTCTGAGAATTCAACGAGTAATTATTGTATATGATAATTTAATGAATGAAAACCAAAATGATAGTACTGTTTTGTTAAACGACTTTTTGTTCATTTTTGTTTGATTTACGTTTTGTTGCTTTGACTTTTTGTGTTTTCCTTAATGTATTCCCACCAACCTGTAGTGCAAGAGGTAGTTCTCAAGGATACACCATTCGAACAGAAAATGTCGGAGAGCAGTTGTGCATGTTAAGCCAACGTACATCCTCTCAAATGGTACACGCGTCATTAACCCAAGTGAATTAATAAATCAAAAATTCAGTGATAACATGGCTTTGACTGATGCCACTGTCAATTAGAAAGATCAGAGTTTGTGACGTTATATTAAATAGGGCACGAAAATTTTGTATGCTACACACTCGAAGCATGCGTGTTATACAATATACACTTCACGAGTCGATCTCTTTTTTTGTAGACTTGAAATTTCTTTGTTCACACGCAATTGAAAAATTCACATTTTAAAAATTAACGTGCTAAATAACGGTGCATTGTTTTTCTATGTCATTTCGCTTTAGTATTAATTGTAAACTTACATTTTGTAAATTTTATATGAGAAAAAAGAAAAAATGCTGCTTCGGTAATAATAGGAGTTGAATTGCATTGATGATTATTTATACTCGTTTAAAGTTATTTTTATAGCATATTTCGTTCTATTACTTACCGAATACCATATATTTGATTATTAAACTTCAATTTTTATATAAATATAATTTTATATAAATATAATTTAATTGACATTTATATTTTAAAAAATTTTTGATTAATTATTTATGTGTAATTCCATATTTTCAGGTTCGATTATTCATTTATTATAAAAATAAATGAATTTTTATAATGACTCATTGATTTTATTTATCATTTTTTAAATAATTATATATATTTATATTTTTATTGTTGAAGTTTTCATAATATTTATATTTTTTTTAAAAATCAAATATATGATTCTCAAGAACAGCACCCATAATTTAGACTCAACGAAGTAATTTAATATGAATTATCATTTTTGTTCTAATTAAACTATTCTTCGTTCATTTGTATGAAACCTTCAATCAATTGTCATTAAATGCAAAGTTATTGTTAGTTATCAATTCGATAATTTTGTGTTTCGATGAATTATGTTAAATAGAAATAAGAGTTTGCATTTATTACACATTCATCAAGACAGAACAATCATTTTTAAATAACTGTTATTCTGTGAAAGTTATAATAATATCCACGCTTTAAGATTATACTTTAAATATTTATATTAATTTGATTAATATATTGTGTTTATTTATAAAATTGCCACATTTCATACATTTATAAAATAATCTTATAGATTGGTTTAATAATTGATTGAAAATATATTTTGATATTCTCTTCAACTGATATAATGTTTCAGAAAAACAATACTTTTCCATTTTATATTCTAAATGATGTTTCTTTAAATTAAAATTTATTGAATAAATTCCAATTAAAGTAAGAATATTAAAACAACTAAACACTGCCTTTATTATATAATATATTAATACAATATTTTATAATACGAGAATATAATTTTTCTGAAAAATATTGCGTTGAAGAAGAAAAAGAAGAAGAAAAAAAAAATATATTCTTCTAAAATAATTTATCTGATTTGTAGGATTATTGATAGTCAATTAAAAAGGAGAAAAAAGAAGAGATAAACTCTGATTTGTAAATATAAACATGAATTCGGGATATAGTTTAAGTACTGAATACGTTAGGATAATTGATTCTACTTTTGTTAATATATAATTATTGTATAATCCATTAATTTATATAAAACGATTACATTATCTTTTAATTACTACATTTTCTTCATTAATTTATATAATACTCCTTTATTTTTTTAATCCATTTCTCAAAGTTATTTAATTGAATGTACGAAAGGAAGAAAAAATCGTGACGATTAAAGTATCTTAAAGACTGTAATAAACAATTCAATCATAATAATTACGTACAACTAAATATTTGATGCTATCAAATTATTATACTCCGTCCTACTATTTAACAAATTATACACGCGTCAGTAAATTGATAATAAGTTATGATAAGACGAGTTTTTCGCAACGAATATCAATTTTGCTAGCAGATTCTGCGTTATTTTCTGTTTATATTTCATCAACATTAATCACACCGCTTTGAATATTCCTTATCATACACGCTCAAAATCCAGTTGCTCATATTTTTAATATTCACATCATATACAAGTCCGCATTGTATATGATGTAATTGTAATTGCATTACTGATTGTGGATTTGTATTATATTTTCTTAAAGATTATATGTAAATATATGTTTGTAATGAACGTACCAATTAGTTTGTTATTAGATTAGTGTGAAATCCATTTCACACTGTTTAAAGCAAAACTCGACACTGTGTCTAGACAAACTCGATGTATGTTTAATTATTATTATTATTAAAGATAAGAAACGTGTTGCACGCACGAAAATAAAAAAGAAAGGATATGTTGAAAACTATGTATTTTGATACGCCTTAACACAAAAGCAGCTGTTGATTTGCAGAACCAATCGCCGATGCAGAATGGAGGAGACTCCGAGAGCGAGAGTGGATGCATTTGCTAGAGAAACGTTATCGTAATCTTTGCGCTAAGAATGAACAGAAAAAATGCACTTTACGCGGAATTCGAGTCAAAATCACGAGACGCTGGCTTTCTTGACGTGCTATTACTGTTGCTATTTTTATTACCGACAAGATGTGTGTTGTCATTTTAGTTCGATTCAAATCGAATTATCTTGCACGCCGAATGAAGTCAGCTCTGCGTAAATATGAAACCACGATACCGCGTCGTTGTGGTCTCGCACTTTTTTCACATGCAAATTTCCATTAACGAAGTCGTTTTTAAGGTTACTCGGAATAGACATTAAATCAATTAAAGCATTGTCTGTATTGTGCTTTATATACAAATTTAGCGGAATTTGAATTGGGATTTCAATTTAAAAGACGCGTCAGAATAGGGAGAGCAAAGATTAAAAACTAAATGCATTATTTTGTAATTTATTCGCGTAACGTAGATGATTGAATCATTCTTTAGTTTGAATTTAGGTGCGGGGACAAGGTTTTCAACGTGCTGAAACTGAACTGCCTTTTTTCATAAATTTTATTGCAAGTGAATTTAATTAAACATTTGTGCAAAGCTGTATTACTTAAGAATTATTTTTGAAGAAATGCATTGCATTAAATGACTTCTTATAAGTAATTAAAATATGTTTAAGATGTTTTAAATATTTTATTAGAGTATGCCATAAGAATAAAAGATCTTGAGTCTAAAAATTTACCTTAATTAATATAAATAAAATAAAATTTATTAAGTTTTGTCAAATATTTGAACAGATCTGATAAAAATGTACAAAATGGAAAGGTACTCTAAATATGTGCTTTGATTTGTCTAGATTTAATTATATTGCCATGATAAATCACATAAATGTAATTGTAACTAGATTAATTTATGAGGAAACTACTGAATCTGTATATGAGTATCCAACGTGCTTCTCTACTATAAATTCTGTATTGTATCACTTTCCACAAATGTTTGTTTACAAGCTATTTTGCAATTTAATTTGCAAGAAACGACATTTCACTTTTGTAACGTTGAGAAGATCGCCATGAAATAGTCAAAGAAAAGAAATCCAAATTCAAATTCAACCTATGACCAATAATCTGATCTGTCTTCTAAATCTTTGTCATAACGCTAGTGTCAATTGGGGACAGCAATATTGTAGGGATTGTCATTATGAACATGCATCGTATGGTGTTATAATCAAATGTTTTCATACAGTTGTTTTAATCGTATTCACATATGAGAGCCTAACATTATTTAGCGTTTATTAAGGCGTGTAATGTTACTTAACTTTATATAAAGTTATTGTAGGCAGTATACTAAGAAATTCTAGTATTAGTATTCATTCGGTTATTATTTCCGTAGAACCAAAAATGTAACAGAAGGTGAGGGATTTGTATCACCTGCTACTATAGTTTGTATAGACATGACGTATTGGAATATGTATACCATATAAGTTTCCGATATTTTCATTATTTAACTCTTTCTTTGGAAAACACATAGTCGAATAAAATTTAACCAGACAATCAATCACTTTCAATTGTACTGGTGCAAATATTCCCTCATTCGCTTGAAAGTATTGAAGTAATTTTTCGGGATGAAATGTCAAGTACAACTTCCAATATCACAAGTTTGCTCTCGTTGTCACACCTTTAATATAAATTACCACTTCACAATGAAGCGTTTCTTTATCAGACAGTACGGAGTCTGATGAATCTTCCAAATTAATATGAACGATTAAAAAGAACAAACAAACAAACTAGTTACACCGAAGGGTGCAAATTTATGAAACTGGAACTTAACAAAGCTTAAGAATTTCGTCCCGAAGTGTAGTTTTTAGACTATTTTTTATGTACAGTGTCATCATTTCTGTTATAAGTAACGGTGTAAGATCCTTTCAATCAGACGATGCATTTGAAGACTGTTGTAAAGAAGCTCCATTTTTATTACAATTCGATTGATAAATGCATTTGATATATCACAAGACAAATTAGGAAAAAGAAATTGAGGTCACGATGGTGACCTCTTCGTAGGAAATTTTGTTGTCTAAAGTAAATACATTTTACAATGTGCATTTTTAAGTTGGATAACCATGTGCCTCATTAGAAGAATATACTTTGGTTTTTAGCACGCGCAGAAAGTGCGCGTGGAATTCGTTTTGAGTTGTCAAAAATGAAACGCGCAATGTGTATTATGCATTATACGTGTGAAACGATATTGGAACATCGATTTTGAAATTAAGGAATACTCAAAATTAGGCATTATTTACTGAATGAGTAACGTATGCGTCGGGTGACGTCATTTACTTGTAGCGCAGGGTAGTCTTGATTTAAATATTTCGCATGATTTTGTAATTGAAAAGGAGTCGATGTGGAACGAAGGTATGATTTGCGCGACATGATTTGAGTACGTTTCACGATCATTAAGCATTGAGCTGCCGCGAATCATTGTTTAGCTTAAAGCTACGTAGTTGTAGCTGATGCATATGCAACTTATTATCATTGTTATACATCATATGACAGCTGTAGAATTCCGTATACACGAAATAAAATAAAAAAAAAAAAATACAAAAAACAAAAAAAAACAGAAAATAAAGTTCCCATTCACACTTCTATCTCTGATCGATCGTGTAGAATTTAAATATTTGCATTTTAATATATAATCTAATTAACGATAATGTGATGGAGCATCGATAAGTTTAAGTTCAGACTTTACCCAATTTATATTTGAAGTATGACGTATATATATATGATTTATACTTTTATAATGGAATTATAAATTTTTATTCAAATGAACCACTGAAACCACGTTAGTTCACATTTATGGATTTGCACTTAATGTGATTGGTAAAGAATTTTATATAAAATTTACATTTATGAATGTGGTTTAAGTACGGAATGTATCATTTCCACATTGGGTATACATAGATGAATATTTAATGTATGTTTTATATAACCATGAAGCGATTTTATACGGAATCCACTTTCACGAATGTGGTTTCAATATAAAAAAGATGTTATCTCCACATTAAGTACACATCGATGGATGTACATCCAATATAATAATGAACAAATTCAAAATAGAACTTACGTTCAGGTTTTATAACAGAATATGTTATTTCGCACTAAACACACGTTAGGTGAATTCGATGTGGTTTCATTTACGTGAATAACGATGCATGAATCAAAGTACTGAAGTTTTGCGCGGAGGAAATCATGTAATTAAGGGAAATAATGATAAATTTTCACGCGATACAAATAAAAGGTGACAAAACTTGTAAGACTCAATGCTTTATTTTAAACACACGTGCCATTTTAATGATAATTTTGAAGTATCAAAATCAGCAATGTGTGTCAGCATGTGTGACTTTGGTGTTACGTTTTCGATCATTTTTATACACATTTGTGTAACTGCCATTTTTAGTGCGTTGAATATTTTTGATTCAAAAACAAAAATACACAATTATCTGATAACAGGGTTCAGGAATCTTATTCGTCGAGGACAAACTATTTTTGTGAATAATATGCTGATTTAGCATTATGGTTCTGAAAGTATAAAAAACGCAACGCTAGTGAAAGGAGGTTCATATAAAAGTACATATGGATTAATATGATAAACGCTAAATGGATAATAATTATTAGTTTTTTTACATGTAGAATATCGTATACAAATTAAACTTGAACAGTTTCCAATTTTGTATTATGATGTTTCAAACTAATCTACACTGCCATTAATAAGTGGGAATAATTTTGATCACTACTTTCGACATGCTGTATAGTAATGGCTGGAAAGCAGTCAACGGACTGTTTTAAAATATACTCAGAAATATCACGTAAGTTTGTATGTAAAATAAAACAACTTTTATACTGAAATAATGAATAAGTAAGTCACAAATACCGAAATAAATGATAAAGCCAACATCCAAGTTCTATCCGAGCAATTGATTTAACAAGTACTTTACAAATATGAACCGTTGTTAAAGTAAGTAGTACTATTGTAGATCAACCTAATGATTAATCTAAAATAAAAATGACTTAAAAACGAAATTAATACAAGCCGTTTTTTTTTCAGTGACACAACGCGTGTAATTAAATAGCATGTATTTTACATATGTGTGCGCCACAACATAATTTCGTTGAACAGTTATAACACGAAAGAATAACTTTTTGGAATCGCAAGGATGTATAATTTGATATTTCGAACTTGAAATGATTGACATATTTTTGAATAATTATGCAATTGATTAGACAGCTATCGTACAATGTCTTATTTGATAAATAAACACAGAACCGGTTGGAAAGTAACGCGTAATTCAGAAGTACAATTTCTTAATACTCAAGATCCCATTGATTGTTCATTCATCGTTATTTATTTACTATCAGCCAACAGCATTTGAGTGAAGTGTGAATGTGAAAAGGACGTTGTAATCATATAAAGGTATGTCTCTGCACAAACAACGCAAATTCGTCGTGTAAAGGAATTTTGTACTTAAATCTTAGATGCGATTTCGTTACTTAAGACAGTTCACAAATGTTTGTAATTATGTTAAAATAATTATGTGTGACGATTTATTCATATAGTGACGCTTGACAAACTAATGAATAAAAATCTGCGTTTACTGGTTCTAATTCGTTTTATTTTACGTCACAACAGTTTTTTCTTTCTTTAACCATTTTCTTCTAAATTATAATTTTTATGCATAAATTATGCATAAAATCATGGAAGATAGTTCATTACAGAATTTATATGAAATATTCATGTTTAATATTTAATACGTTTTAATGAGTTCAATTTCAGTAGGAAAAGTGCGTGTTGCAATGAATATTTTGATATCGATTAATTACAATAAATAAAAGATACCGATTAAATGCATTTGAAATGCTAGAAAAATAACTTGGTTATTTTGATTAGTAAAACTAATATTTGAATGGTTTTTTATTATGAATAATGGTTTGAAATACAGTCTTTTATAAAGAATAAGAACTTGAAATGTTTCATACTTTTATTATCGTGTTGCATAAATTATAACTGAATCGTGAATATTCTGTTTTAATTTAATTTGTTTCTTTCAGAGACATAAGTACAATTAATGCAATTGTGTTTCTTTGAATCATTATTGATATTCCATTTATGCAAACAATTTAGAGAAAGCAATTTTCTTTGATTTAACAAAGTTTTCTATATTTCAATTATTCTTATTTAGAACTGCATTACTGTAATGTTATTGAAAACATGCACTTGAAGTACAAATATTTTTATAAATATTTTTACAACTAAAAAGCAATATTTGTATCGCAAAGTATATCTTTACTTTAAATAAAATATTGTATAATTTATTTTTCCATTTATTTATAATTATATTTTTTACAATTAAAACTTTTTTCAGGGGTTTTTAAGAATTACATGATATTGTTTTTGTTCTTAAATTTGAAATGATAATATCTTTTCCATCTTGAACAAAGTTTCTGCATAACATGTTTTAAAACGTCTTTTTTTGAACCATTAAATTACTTCGGTATCTGTTCTTTTCACCGTAGGAAAATTTAACCAATGGTATATATGCATTTGTGGGGCTTAGTTTACTGGGGTGTTTCTCGGGGAGAATATCTCGATTATTTTTCGTGAAATTTCAGTACAAAGTATGAAATATAAATAATTATGTTTGAAATATTCTCTCAATATATATATATTTTAATTTTACGGAAGTTAGTAATTTTTATAAAAAAGTAAACACATGTACACATATATTAACTAAATTGGCAACTATATATAACAAATATAGTGAACATATTTTTAACACTTTTTAATTGTATTTATATAAAGTACCATATAATAGCATATGAGTAGCATAGAATAGTAGCATATATATATAATAGCACATAAAGTTATTAAACTATTAATTTTAGAAATAAAGCAAACTTTGCAGCACATTATTTTTAATTATAATAATTGTAATAAAATGTGGCACACAATTTTACGATTTTATACAAATGTATATTATTTTTTTATAATAAATGTATTATTATTTCATGGGAAATTTATAATCTATTTTATAATATCTATGATTTTATGTTCAATGAAGTCTGCACTAAAGATAAAAATAAATATCATTTGTAAATATCTTGAAAAACAACTTTTCAATGTTCGCTTGAATACAAATTATACTATATTTAAGATAATTATAAACGTAATTATATTTCATAATAATTGTTTTTTTTTTTTTATATTTAAATTAACCAGATATGAAATATCTTAATGCATACTTTTCGAATAGACATTTAATTACTTTTTGTAGAAAATAATGATTTGGATTCGAAAGAAATAATATGGAAATGATACGTGTCCGTACTGCTTTATCTTTTCGGTTCACCGTTATACCAAAATTTAACCAATAGCATGCTGGTATTTGAGAGGCTTGGCTCAAGGAGATAACACTTTCAACTTATTTTTAACCATAAAGAAATTGTATAAGTATGCAATGATGTTCACAGAATAAACAAAAACGGATTATGTCATAACATTTCAAATATTTCTAAAGCTTATAATTGTTATATAATCGATCTCAAAAAAAATATTAAACCTGAGGATAGCCGAACAAATGAAAAATTGTGATTGTTATTATATTGCATTATACAAATTTTACGAATAAATTTGACATACTGGGTCATTTTTGCAGTACCTTTTTTCCTTTTGGAAAATTATTATCGGGTAGGTTAATTTTATCTCATTTTAAACTTTTTATTTGATTTGGTCAAGTTATCAATTTTGACGTATTTATTTTTTCTTAAGATGCTTACAATTTTTCAAATATTTTATATTTAACGTACGTAATTTTGTTAATTTACTAATTTTCCAAAGAACAATTTAATATCATAATCATTTCAGTTTAATCGTTCATTTTTTTGTGAATTTATTAGAAATGAATACATAAATATATTCATTAGAAAACAGAATCTGCTTTTCTTTACTAGACATTTTTTGTAATAGTAATGTTCATCCTGTTTATCTAAACACATGCTTGTAAATATTTTTTTTTATTTTAATTTTCTTGGCATTTTTGAACTTGGTGCATATTAATGAAACGAATTTGAAGAAATACTTAAGTGATTCAGTATAGAAAGGGAAAACTAGATAAATAACTCGACCCTCGTGAATGTCCAAATAAATAGCTGTATTGCATCATTCTTAAAAGTAGAATTCCGTTTTGTCTTCCCATTTACGTAACAAATATATGACGTTGCTAATTTATTCATACGTAGCTGGGGGCTCGACCGATGTATGACGATGACACCGTATCGCTATTTCTACACCAACCAAGTTATCTGCTTTCATTTTACCGAGATAAAATTTAATTTTTAACTTATTTTGACACATTATTGACCATGTGTTATAATATTTAATTAAATACGAATCACATTTTATGCAATAATTTATTAATATATTGATTTTTGCAACAATATTTTTTTCTGTAAAAATAAGACAGTATTGTTGTTCAAACGATTTCATTTTCTTGAGATAAGTATTTTTTTTTAGTTGAAACTAATTTTGTATATTAACTGTTTAAAATTAGAATATTTATAAATATTTAAAGTTTGTTGATGAATTTATAATTGCAACTGGTGAACTTTCAATTTTATTTTGAACACAGCTTCAACGTTATGTTATGATTCGTCAAAATATTCTAGCGTTAAAATCAGGTCTTTTTTTTAAACGAGAGATCTTTGTAAATGACAACATTAATTGATTCTGAAGTGTAACTGATTATTGCATTACAAAATACCAGTTGTCGAGTTAATGAATACTTTGTGTGTCATTTATGAGTTTTAAAGATAATATTTTTTATTTGAAATATTGATTTTTAATCCTTTCTTGTAAATCGGTATACTGCGTTTACATTTCAAATCGAATTTCACTAACATTAACACTCGTGTAAAACAATTCATTCAGGAATGTAAAATAAATCATCAAATAATCCATTAAATGAATTATTCGATCAATTTACGCTATGTTAAATTAATTATAACTTTTTTGGATCGCCAGTGAATCGGTTAAAACTGATATAAGAAGGCGTAAATTTCGATGACAAATTCGAAAAGTGTACTAAAATTAAGTACAATGTAAAAAGAAATAGAAAAACAAAAACAGTAATTATATTTTTGTTCCATGTTTTTAGAACTTTTTAGCGAACAGCTTGAAAACGTGGGACAAAGGGTATAAGAATAACAATTACTTTTAAAAATAAAAATTTAAACAAATGAATTAATTTTTCATCGGAAAAATTAACCGTTTGAGTGCGATGAAGCGCTATCGCGATTCTATTGCTGTGTACCAAAATTCTTCCGTACTCAAACGGTTAATCTCAATCATTATACAAATATCCAAAGAAATGAACAATTGACAAAATGTGGGATTCTGTCAATTTCGAGTTTAAGACTCAATGCTATTTCACCTTAATGGGTTTGAAAATTAAA
>JABFOX010001059.1:0-13938 GCA_022817665.1 Axea sp. ZL-2020
GAGCTTAATATAGTAATAAAAAGAGCTGATATTTATAATTTTCAATAAATACTTTGAACAATGTAAATTGTAACAATTTATGAAAAACTACTAAAATATTATTTATTTATATTTGATTAAATATTTATTAAGACATTTCAAAATTTTAAATTTGGTATTATATTTTAAATATAACATGATAAAAGAAATTTTATTTATCATGCTAAATTTATGTCTAAAATGCAGTTCGGGGCATATTGTTAATAAAACAAATTATCCTGAAAATGAAAAAGAAATTATTAAATTAATTGTAATACCATGCGTATTTGATTATGTTTTAATATAAAACAAATAAATTAATGCTATTCATCGTATAAAATAAATTAATTTTTGTTTGTTTAGTTAATTTAGTTAGTTTTGTTAGTTTAGTTATTTGTGTTAGTTTTGTTAGTTTAATTATTTGTGTTAGTTTTGTTAGTTTAACTCTCTTGTTTATAATGAAAAATGGCTTCTCTCACTCGTTAGTTGCATGGAAAACTTCAGTTATTGACTATAAACTGCATTTTCATCATATTTACATACATTTACTTTTAGAACTTTTTTATCTCAAAATATTCCTTTAATGATACGAATATTTTATTGCTTAATTTTACTTAGCGAACAACAAATTTTTGGAATTTGATTACATCTTAATTTTGATTTATTGATTGTATCATTTTTTGAATAATAAATAAACGAATAATATGTTTTGATTAATTAAAAATTAATGTCAATGATTATGAATGAAAACAGAATTTATTATTTTCGCTTATTTGTAAATTTACAGTACACTTATTTTTAAACTTGTTAGACTTAGAAAAAAATATATTTCAATCAAGCGATATTAAATTAGGTCAAATTTAATTAAATGATGTTTAATTATTTATGAAATCTAACACTGTAGTCGAATTGCTTAAAATTTCGAAGTAGAACGAATTGAGCATCAAAACTCATTTTACGTTATTTTTGTAAAAGTAACGGAATTGCTATTTATTTTGGTTTTGCAAATTAATTGTTCGTGATTAATTCTTAAGAACACATATTATGCAACCTAATATAGATCTTATGCAAATTATGCACTAGAGGATTTAATATTATAATGGACTTGATGCATCATAATAGGTAGTAATTACGTGTGTTTCTGTTTGATACTTTATCATTTTGAATGACAATGGTGAATGAACAAACTCTCTAGCAAATTGACAACAATGTGGTCTCGAGAAAGAGGAAGTTGCAATCTGACCTGACGGTTAATTGACTCCTACGAAATAGCGATGGTAAAGTACGAAACTGCCTCCATAAGAAGTAAATCAGAATAAATTGAAAAAATGTTGAATTAATTTAATTTATCGTTTGTTTCATTTGTAGATTTACAGGGATTTGGTATTGTGTACTTTAATACTTGTATTATCTTTGAATTGATAAAATTATGTTTTTAAAAATATACCAATTTTATTTTTCAGCAGAGATAATATATGTGAAATTATATTGTCCATAATATGTTAACAAATGAGATGTTGTCTGTAATAAAAAGACGAAAAAGTGTAGTTAAACATTAAAAAAAAAATAATAATAATAAATCTTCAATATAGTTTTCGATGCTGATTTAACATTTAACTTTAAATAAAGGATATCGTTATTTTTCTAACTCCTCAAAATAAATAAAGGTTTGTAAACTTATGCTGTTCAGGGTTCTACTTTCTTTTTATTTCCATGTTTTCGTATTTTATGAGTTATAACAATATTATAAAATATAGTTTATTTCCTTTGCACACAAGGTGCTACCTAAAAGTTCCCGGAATATATGTGTAGTTCGTGAGGTTTGGTTAATACGAACAGAAGTTTAGTTGATACGAATAGAAATTTAGTTGATGCGAATAGAGGTTTAGTTGATACGTCAGGTCCTTTATGCGACAGTGCCTCGTGCGGTATTGTGTTGGTACTTGTGTTTAGTTTTTATGCGTATTTCCTCATTGTCATGTGTTGCGTGTCTTGTAAAATTTACGACATGTGTCCAAGAGCAACATGTGCGCATAAAATTCTGTTTCAGACTCGGAAAAACCATTTCAGAAATACATAACGTGTGAAGCAACTATTCGAGAAAGACTGGTTTAAACGTTTTAAAAATGGCGGAATATCGTTTGACGATGATCCCCATTCAGAATAGCTGTAAACCGGTATTACTCCTGAAAATATCACTACTGTTAGGAATACGGTGCTGGAAACTCGTAAACAGAACACTTTTTATGTAGCAGAAAACGTAAGAGGAAAATGTCCGGAAAAGTGATGCACGGGCGATTGGTTCCTCCATTGTGGCAATGTACGGTCACATACTGAGCTGATTATTCAGGAGTTTCTAGCGGCAAACAAAATGATAGTTGTTCCTCACCCATCGAATTTGTCCGGTCTGACAGAGAATCTTTTTTATTCCCAAAAATAAAACTGAAGGTAAAAGGTTCAAGATTTCTCACAGTTGAGGAGATTCAAGCAGAATCGTGAGTGTTGCTAAACAGGCTCCAGAAAAATTAATTCTAGGGAACTTTCCATACATAAAAAAATCACTGAGAGCGGTATATATACTCCCAAGGGAATTACTTTGAAGGTTATAGTGGTGAATAAGATCTAATAAGATGTAATTACATTTATTGGTGCATTCTGTGAACTTTTGGATAGCAGCTCGTATTCAACATTTCTGAGACGAAACCTTAAATGCTGAATTTGAAAATAAAATAATACTAATCACAGATAAAGGATATTTCTTCGTTTTACAACTTGAAAAAATATAAAACGAGATAACAGCTAAACTTCAATTTCTGTGGAAAATTGTATTAACTTCTTCGATAATAAATTTCCAATTAATTGTATTTAAAAGTTCAAATGTTTAAATAAAAATTGGTATACTTTAATAAATATATCATATATCCTATTGATTTCACATAAATAATATATACGCAAATTCAACGAAGAAACATGTTTTTTTTTTCTGCTATAATTTCAACAAATTTTACGGAATTACAGTATAATGTATAGATATCCTACCCTAATCCTCCACTCATCAATTTGCGTTAAATTACGTTAGATGCTAACAGTTCAAACTATGGATGGCCGGAAAATGAAATAATTGACATCGGATTGAAATATTGTTAAGGTGAATGATGGGTCTGAAGAGAATCCGAAAATCACGAATTAGAAAAACATTATATGAATGATGTAAGAAAATTACACTTTTACAAACTGTTTACGTTAATATTCAGAATGGAAAAATGTATCTGCTATGACTATGGAAAAGTATGGATGAAATGGGATACTTACAAGAACATTCGGTATATAATTTTATTCATGGATAGTGAAAAAATATAAAACAAGATAAGCTTTATTTTTTAAAGAGTTTTCTACCATGCATGTAGATTGTTATTGACTTTACGTATTTATTGTATGATTGTGCAATGCAATAAAATGAAAACAATGAGTGCTGCATTTATTAATAGTTTCGAAATAATGATTTCCTCTTGTAAATATTTAAGAGGACTAGAAATATTATTTTTTCGTGTCTGATGTATGAAAAAGTCTCAGGACTTTGTTAAAAACTGAATGAAATGTTGTGTCAAGTTAAAAATATAAATTATCTGGCAGAATGCGGTAGTATACATTCAACGACGAAATCAGAGTGTAAAGCGATATTTTAGAAGAGCCCCATAAATATTATTTAAAGACAATTTTAAAATTGCTTGATGAAGGGCAGTGTTAAAACTGTTTTCTAATCAATATCAATCGGGATTTATTAATCATTCTATTGAACTTGAACTCAAAGGAAGTCCATGGTTGACGAGCATCAATCGTATTTTTTTTGTTTTATTATAGCACGAAGCACGAATCGTGCTTGATACAAACCTAATTGAAAATAAATGGCTAGCTTTCTTAATGGAAAAGAAACTTAAGGGAAAACGATTGTATTTTTACTAAACGATATTTAAACGATTGTAATTTAATAAAAATGTTGCAAAATGTGCGAGAAATGTTGAGGTTTTTATTAAAAAACTTAAATTTTTAA
This sequence comes from Axea sp. ZL-2020, assembly GCA_022817665.1. Classification (NCBI taxonomy): domain Eukaryota; kingdom Metazoa; phylum Arthropoda; class Insecta; order Hymenoptera; family Scelionidae; genus Axea; species Axea sp. ZL-2020. The sequence goes on from JABFOX010001059.1 coordinate 4,070, forward strand.
TTTAAATTTCTCTAACATTAGTTGGAAATTTTGTTCAAAGAGTGCCGCTGCAATAAATAATTTAAAGGTATTTGGATTATTTACCACTGGGTGTATTGTAAGTTTTAAAATATACTGAAAGCTCAGAAGATTTTGTTAGAATTTTTCCAAAAAGTTACATTTTCAATATTTTACTGCTTTTTTTCACTACACATATTAGTTTTATTTCAGGAGTAATTAATGCAGTATCAATTCGATACTAAAACAGTGATAAAATAATTGTAAAATCAATTTTTGTGAATGAAACTATTTTGTTGTTCTTATATCAGAATATTTTTTAAGCGAAATGTAAAGTAATTACTAATGCATAAAAAAACCTTTTATAACATAATATTTTTAATACTAATTTTAAAATATTAGAAAGTAAAAACTAATTTTACTGTAAACAATCTTAATTTACTATAATAAAAATATTTATATTTGCTACTTATATTTAAAATTTGTATAATAAAATTTATATCAGTGTACGAAATATCTCAGAATATGAAGTATTATCAAATTTCTACTGTAACATTACAAATTCTAATATATTTTTGGTTCATTTAGATTCGATTTAATATACACGTATAATTAAATGTGTTTTCGAATTAAGTTTATTAAAACACACAAATATTCAAGTTTATTAATTTTAATTTCTTGTATATATCTATAATAATTCGTAATTATATTTTTAAAATTATTTATCTTAACCCCATAAAAATAGTGTCCAGTAACTAAGCAAGCACTAGCACGTTCGATGAGACATCAAATTTGCTGTTAAATCTATCGGAAGACTTGAATGTAATGTAATTCATTTCGTTTCAAGACTCTAAGGAGGAGTTATTGTGAGATATTATTTTTAATAATATATAATAGTTTCTAGTATACGCAAATCAAATATAACAGTATATTTGCAATAGTTATAGAACTTGTAAATAATAATTCTGTACTTTTAAAGTATTTATACTAAATAAAACAACTGACTTTCAAGGAACTCGATTTTTAATTCAATTGGAATTGAACCACTGATTTACGATGTCAATTACTGGGGTTATTTTAATGAGTTCTGATCTCTCTTACAAATAAATATGAAATCAATTAAAATTACATTTTACTGCTCAAAGTTATAATATTAATCATAATACGTACAAAATATAAAATAATTTGTAACTTTTAAAGTATGAAAAAGTAAAATCTGTTTAATATTTAAATAATTTAAGTGCATTATTTTTTGTTATGGAGTGATTTTTAAACTGATAATTAAATCTTAAAAATAAACCATTAAAATTTATTAATTTGATTATACTTATAAAATAAATATTTACTTAGATAAAAATAAATTTACAAATGTAATCAAAATTAATTTAAATCTAGATCTGATGAATGAATGCATGTATTATATTTTAAATATTAAATATATAAAATATCATACATTAAATATTATATATGAAATTTTATTTTGTTATGTTTTTGCTTTGTAATTTTTGTTTGTCATAATTAGTAATTTTACATTAAAATTACTAATTACATAAAATTACATAAAACATTAGGAAATTGCATTAATTCATGCACAAACATAATATGGCTGCATTTCATAAGAATTAAAATTAGTTATTTTATTTATTCGTATATAAAATTAATATTTTTATTGTGACATGCAGCTCAACACGTCCCGAACATCATGTTCAATGTTGGCTAATGGCAAACGCGGATGGTCCTCGTCTTGCTTGTCGGCGGCTGCTCATGCCCGTGACTCATTCCATCATATTAAATATCGCCGAAATATAGGTGGACGCGCTCTCAAGGGAAAGAAAGAAACTTCGATTGGGTACATGGCTTCGAAGGCACATGGCTTTCAGCATCACTTGCGCCTACACAACTGTATCCGATAACCCTAACCGTGGTGGTTGGGGTTATCCCCATTCATTTAGTGGCACGGGAGCGTAAGATGATTTACCAACAGAAGGGTACAGGATTATTTATGAAGAACTGATACATTTCTTTCTTTAATTATTCTGTTCGAAATTCACTCAATTCCCAAATTTTAGTACCAAAGAAAGCCGAACTTTCTGGAGTTTCGATTGCCTGTCACTAGATGCGCAAATGTTCATGTTTTATTTGTAATTGTTAGTTGTATTTGTTTTTGAGATTTTGTTCTAATCAAGTTATTGGTAACAGAATCTTGCAACGAGTTGCCAGTTACACGAAACGATGTGTTGAGTTGTGCCTTATGCAGTATATTTTCAATATTTGTTATAGAAGTAAATCTTCCAAAATTCCTCTGCATTTCAAGTATAATAAGTTGTCGCTATCATAACTCGTTTTGAAACAATTAAAGAAATGAATGTGCCAGTTCTTCACAAATCATATCGTATAATAGGCGTACAGCGCGCAGAGAAACGCGCACTCGCTCAATGGAAGCCTGGTAGCACAGCTGGCTTCACGAATCACGAGTAAGATGGACAGCCAGACTCATCCCGACCCTGAATAGGTGGATCAACCGTCCTTATGACGACGTTGACGATTACTTGACTCAGTTTTTTTACTGATCATGGATACTTTCAAGCATACCTACACAAGATTGGAAATATGGGGAGGAATTGTATTACCCGACATTATAGCAAACGTGATGCTGTCCAGATCCGTACAGTGGGACCGTGTGGCCGAATTCATACGTGACATACTTTGCAAGAAGAAACGGGAGGAAAGGCAGCTCTTCGGTCTTTGAAAGAGCTTTGAGAGAAAAGATCAAAGGCCAAGGAATAGGCTTTCTGAGTCCGTAGGCAAAGACGCCATCCTGAAGTAATGTGGAAGCGGTTTCCGGGGTGACCAAGCATCGAGTGTCAAGGGTCTGTGGGGTTTTAATTGGGGTCCAACACTCCCACGAGGAGTTGCGGGATTTCTGTGGAGTCCACGAGGATTTTCCCACGTGCCCCGATAAAAATAAAAAAACTATTGTTGTTGTTGTTGTTGTTGCTGTATTTATCAATTAAGTGATGAAAATAATTTTAGTGTTTCGTAAGTTTCATCAAAATAAAAGATTCAATTATAAAATAAAGTTGTATTTTTTACATATGAATAACAATAATTTTATAATATGTAATTAATAGTTTTAAATGATATACTAGAAGTATGTATGTTTGATATACATAACTCAAAGGTTGACAAGACTTCAATTGTTAAACGCTTATATTTTATTTATTTTATTGAAGGTTAAATTAACTACGATAATGACAGTAAAGTAATATTTACATAAGATGTTATTTATAAATTACAATAACATTCTAACCTATTTTACAATAAACTATTACGTTACATTATTACCAATGCTGCACAAAATTATTTTGAATTATACGATAAGAATAACTAAATGAATAAATTGCTTACTTGTATTTGTATTTCACGAGAAAATTATATTTTAAAAATGATTTAAACATTATAATTTCATAGTCTTTTTTTACAACTAGATTATTTAAATATATGAATGATATTTCGTGATTATGAAAATCTAATGCAATATTAAACATTTTGTTTCTCTATATTTACTTAAAATATCACAATATAAAATTATACAAATGACACGAATTTGTATTATTTTACTTATATCATTTCAAAATATGTTTTAAACAATTCAAATTTTACAAATATAAATGAGGATACCAGTTTTATACAAAATTAAAGAGAATTTTAATTACTATTTAAGATTATAAGCATGTTCTAATTAATAATTGATAACGTAAAATTGAAATTTTAATTTTTAAATTTGTTTATTACGAAAGAAAACAAGATAAAACAATTACTTATTTATAAACAAATTTATTTTATTACTAATTACTTATAGTAATTATTAATAATTACTTATTAATATATTATAAAACAATTACTTATTTATAAACAATTATTTATTTATTTTTTTTACAATACATAAAATAAATCCTCAAAATTATTGACTTAATTATTTCTAATAATATTGTATAAGTTCTTTAAAAACATGCTTTTCCAATCATTCTATTTTGATGCCAAACTTTTAAGTTATTGATCTCTAACACTTTACCTAAAGAATAAATAATGTGCATAAATATATCATTTAAATATTTAATCAATATGCATGAACTGAAATATAGATATATTTTAAAATAATTTTTCATAGGAAATTAATTTTATACCGGTTTTGCATTTAAAATATATATTAAATGTTCTAAGATCAGTAAAGTATGTTGTTTCTTAAAAAAATATATACATGTATATGTAAATAAATATATTTACATGCTTCGTATTTGAAAAATGCATGAGTAAAGAACAAGATTAGGCTCTGTTTTATTTATTATTTATTGTATATTCATTTTATAAACATTGAAATACTACTAATTCATAAACACACGATTCATTAACTAATTATTTAATTAATTTTCTAATAATAAACTATAATAAAAGAAAAGAAGACAACAAAAGTATATTTGTTGTCTTCTTTTTTTTTGTAATTTTAAAACTGTAATTTTACTTTTTAGTTTTTTGAAATAGGAAGACTGAATAATGTAATGCATTTGAATAATACAAATATTTCATTTTGATACCGTACAAACATATTTTTCAAAATATATGAGATGGTGAAACTTTTTGTACCAAATTTGTAACACCAGTTATTAAAAGATACTAAATGTTAATTACATAAACTACACGTGTATTTATGTGTACATCAACTTCACATAAAGTATAATTGCAAAATGGAACATTTATTGTTGGATTTTATATTATAGACCGGAGCGTTACAAATTGAATCATAAAATTGCTTTATTTTAGTTCTACATCAAAGAAAATGCTTAATTAATTTTAACTTTTTGTAGTACACATTTTTGAAGGTATAAAATCAAGACGGTAGATGAAGAAAGAAAGGTTTCATATACCGGGCGGGGAGAATTAAGCTTCATATTAAATTTACTTTCATAGAATAAAGAGGCGACGACCTATGCCCTGCGTATTTGGTATACTTTCATATTTTATATATTAGTAACGTAGATATAAAACTATGAACAGCGTTCGCAATATTTGTCAAGTAGATAAAAGTCTTTTACCAGGAGATTGTGTAAATCTGCTTAAAGGTTTTATGCGGACTTGATTAGTTTCTATAGACAATATTATAACATTTAGCTTTATAAATTAAAGAATAAAATATTAAATTCCAACATTGCCCAAGAAGAAATCTTGACCGTTTATCAATCGCAAGGAACCGAGGTAACATTAACTTCATATCAGAATTGACCATTATCTAAGCGTCAAAATGAAATAATGTTTAACACTGGTCTAACATATCTGACTTAGAATGGTTTAATATCAGTGAAAGACGGTTGGCAAATAATTATAGGTTAATATGGGGCTGATATAAATTTCCAATATTATCAAGTTGCTCGTAATGAACATTAGGATCTAACGTATGACCAACATCAGCTATCAAGATTGACTTAATATTTTAAGTTGACGTAGAACTAATATTTACTTTTGATACGTATCCAATATCTGCAACTGACAGTGAAAATCAAAGTCAGACTAACATTAGTCCCAAATGTAAGCCCAATAATAGTAGAAATATTAAAGTTTTTTCTAATGAGATTAACACGTTAGCTATTACGAACGACTGATAAAGAGAGAACGCATATTTATGTCATTTCAGTGCAATGAATGCGTGTTAAAGAATATTATTTTTTGTGAAAGCCCTTGCAGCATTCAGTAAATCATTATTTATTTCGTTGAATTTAAATGTAAATTACAACATCTAGTATTGAAGATGGCGGATTAAATTTAGTAGACTAAAAATTATAAAATTCATTGGAAATCAGTATTTTAGTAGTCTTTATTATAGATAATGGACCAACGTTTATAATTAACGTTCAGTCAACGTAAGGGATTGATATTCTACTACATAAAAAAAAATACTGGTTCCTGGTATCGGACCAATATAATTGGCCAATATTGAGTTAATATTTGTCATTGATATCGTTGAATGGTCATATAAAATTGGTAACAGAAAGTGATATTAAATCAGAGTTAGGGGTTAAAACTGCACTATAAAAAGCAACGATAACAGTTAGATACTGGTTATTGATATCGGATTAATCTAATATGCCATATTGAACAAATATTTATCGCTAATATCACTGAAGGGCTATATAAATTTGGTAACAGTAACTGATATTGAACTACAATAGTAAACTGATATATGGTTGATTTTTGTCACTGGCATCAAAACAATATTTGTGATTGATGTTGAGCCAATGCTTGCTACTGATATTTACATCAGTTTTACATATGTAGCATACATTGGACCAATATCAGAGATTGATGTTGGGCCAACCTAAAATGTTGTTTTGCTTTAAAATTGCGCTGAGCTTTAATAACAACGGTTTGTCTACGTTCGTTGACACTAAGTCAATTTTAGACCGATTGTCACGTTTTACGTGGATGCCTTATACTGAAAATGTTAAAAGATTAAATTTCATTGACGTTTTTGAATAAAAGTAAATTGAAAATCATCCATCATTTGAACTGTTCTCCAAATTTCAATAACAATTATGTAATGCATTTGTAAAACTTGAATCATATTAACATGCAAAAATGTATCTAGTACATTTGAAACAGGAAAATGTAAATGAAATTCGAGTGTTATGTACGTAAGAATAAGAAATTCAAATTAGACGAAAAACCTTATTATCTCATACTTTACTAGGTGTTGATACTTGAATGGTTAATTATTGTGTTATAAACACAGTCGCTAATTAAATAGATATTACGTAACTTTATTACAACCCATGAATGATAAATTTTTTAAATTTTTGCTACAGTATTATTACAAATTCAAAATTGATTAACATTTTTTAAATAAAAGTTTACATATTTATATCAGACATTTAATTTCATAACACTTCTTGATTACTAAAAACAGAATACTTAAAAAAATAACTTTTATAATATAATTAAATTAGTTTTCAATATCTCGGGTTGGTTTAAATTGTAATTCATCAAATTTTAAAAAATCAGCAATGATGCTTACGTTTCTTTTCAGTACTTGAATTTATTAAAATTGTAATATATTTTATTGACAATTGCTTCACATCTAATGCATTAAAACGAATCAAACGTATTAAAAAATAGTGTATTTCCCCTGTCAAAATCATCCTTCATAAATTGAAAAACAAAACTCAATAAAAAATGTACATGAAGATAGATTTTAAAATGCGTTTTGGTTTGAATTGAAACGTTTCAGCACGTTTTAAGTATTTTCACACGATAATGCAAATTCGATTTACATTCTCAGAAATGTTTTGAATTCGATTTTTGAAAATGTTGTTAGCGTAATAAAAAAAAGCACACAAATATTATACGAGATGCTGCACGTTTGGAGCATAATTAAATAAGGTGGGAGGAAAAACGCGCCGTATAATGCGAGCAGAAATACATCGTCAGCAACATGGCTAATATTGATCCCGGAGGAACGTGTTATAGATATGATGTCAGCTTGTGACAGACATAAAACTATCTCGACATTGTACATGATCGGCATGAGCAACTGACAGTCTCACGCTTCGCGCATTATTTAAATATTATTGTCAAGCTCTCGTGTGATCGTGCCGGTGAACGAGGCATCATTTATTGAAACGTTTTGCCCGTTCCTCGTTTCTCCGTTTAATTATTTTCTCAGCTTTAATTAAAGTGTTATAATGGGATTTGTATGGCGCCCATTAGCTCATTATTGCGTTAACTTTAATTTCATTATCTATTCGATGATCAAAACAAGTTTACTCAAAGAACAAAGGTCGAGAAATCAATTGATTCTTGTTTATCTGAGCTATCGACGTGATTCGTTCATCGGAGTAAAAAAAAGGGAAAATAAATATAAAAAGGAAACGAGGAAAGTAATGTATTTTTATTATAGACGAGAGATGCGTCTTCCCAGCTTTTCTGAACTCCTAAAAGATATACCGAGACTTGGATGAATCGTTTTCGCAGTGCACGGAAAAGACGCGGGACAAAAGCTGACTAAAAATGGTCGGATTTTTATCGGAATGATAATCTGACTTCTAAGCGAAGCACATGGAACACTGACGTCCTACATTGGGACTTCTCTACGACAAAGTAGTCGCTACGAAGAGGGTGATAAAACACCAATGTCTGCCTTTACGCATGGACTTTCACTTTGGCTTTTATTAAATGAATTTTTAAATGAATAATAAATTGTATTTCTGGGAATGATGTATGCTTATTGGACAAATATTGTACAAATAAATGCCACATGTAGCATGGTGTAACAGGATTTACTGATATTACAATAAAAATAATAATATTCTCCAGTTCTAAAACTTTGGTTTCTTTCATGAGTAAATAATTCCACTTTATAACTTTTGACATTTAAAGATTTAAAAAGCTATTTTAGAATACGAAATAGAGATAATTGCGTGGATATTTTTGTTTTGTATTTATATTAATTTGATAAAACTTATGCTTGTATTTGGAATAGAATATTGATTTTGGATGATGTAATTGCTATATTTATCATTTTTATCGTATTTTATAATATTATAACTATGTTTAAAAATACTCAGTTTTACAGTAATATTAAATTGGAAGAATACCTTTGTTAGAAAATGTATAAGCATGTTTACTGTACATTAAATTGAGTGTTTGATACAAGCATAATCCATTTAGATGAAAAACGTTTTCAATGAGATTTTGATTTTTTGATTTATTCTTTAGAGAATAAAAATATTTCGGTAAATCATACCACTAAAATTTAAAGTTCCATGTAGGCATATTCATGCATTTTAATACAATTAACAACATATTTTGGTTGTTCATTATTTTGAGATATTTTTAAAGCTTTCAAAAGAGATATAAAAATGTCATAAATATTGATTCGTTATTGTAAAACGATACGTTCGTAGAAAGATACGTTTTTAAGCTTGAAATAATTACTTATAAACGAAAACAAAATTAAATGTTTATGCAAATACGTATTTAAAATAATCCTTTTCTCTGCAAAATATATATTAATTTTAATTTCTTCAACCGTCGTATTTAATATAGATAAATAATGCAAATGTCGTTTCATTATTGAACGAAAAAATAATTCCTTCGGGTTTGTCTCATCATTGTTCGTTCTTTTTATACATATTTTTTCCATTACGACGGAAATAAGAAAATCTGCTTTGATAGGTTTTACTGATTTATCATTTTATGAAACGGACCAATACATTTACACCGTATCTTACCGAAGTTACGAGTTGTTTATACTATAAATCATCTTTAAAGATGATATTTATCTGATAAAAATATATGTTCGTATGACCATATTTACATAACAGACGCAATTCAATTTCCAGTGGTGTCCTAAATAAAGTTTTCGGCAAAAATATTTTATGAAGAATTAAAAGAATTTGCACCGGATTTTCTAATTTATAAATAGATACTTTAATTGACCGTTTTGAATTCAAATTTTTATTCTGGAAAATTATGATGAGTACGGTTATTTAAAAAAATACTAATGAATATTTTAATAAAATATTGTGTACACTTATATGAAATGTGACCCAACGACACATGAAAAATGTAACATTCATTCGATACATTTATTCATTATTTATAATCCCCAAATTAACGATGAAAACATCCTATTTTTTCCGAATTAGATTATAACGAAGAAATTTGGCGATCAATAAATCCGAGATGAAATAACGTTCCTTTATACGCACGTGAGGAATATAGTGCAAATATTTTATATCTTTCAAAAAAAAAAAAAAAAAAAAAAAACAAACAAAAAAAAAAAAAAAAAAAAACAAAAAAAAATACGCTTTTTATTTATC
>JABFOX010001060.1:0-13938 GCA_022817665.1 Axea sp. ZL-2020
CGACGCTCGGAACTTCCGGCTTGCGATACTATCACGACTCGTTGGCACAATTAGTAATCATGCATATATTTCGTAATGCTCTTGCACAACGAACCAACAACGCAAAGATTTTCGTTCAATTGCTACTGCCGAGGTGTAGGATGTGGAGCTTTGATCAATTCGCATACCTACGTCGAATATATTACATCAACATATTTTGCACATAGACAAATTTGCGTACATCCATGCCGTATAGTTTTAATTATAATGATCAAAGTATGTTGTAATATAAAACTCTTTTCCATGAGTTCTGTTAATTTTTAATTACCCGTCTTAATGATGAAAGGTATTTTGATTTAAATATAATATACATTATTAATAATAATTTTGTATTTATTTATTCAGCAACAAGTTAAAACAGATCATTCAATATTTCTTATAAATATTTTTGAACATGTTCCGAGTAACAGCTTTTCTTCTATTTTATATACTTTCATCATAAAATATTTGTTTAATCTGGAATGCAACTAACCTCGATAATTTGTTAAACATTTGTTGAATGCAAATTATTGGAAAACGTCGTTTCAACAATATAATTCTCTTACAATTTTTTCCGGTTATTCATATATTATAAAACTTAACTAACTGTGAATGAAAAAAACTATACGTTTTATATATCAAGCAAATTTTATAATTTAGAAATTCTTCTAATTTATATACTACAGAAATAAATAAAGATAGTGCTAATAATAATTATATAAATTGTATAGTGCTTACTATTTCTGGCTTATTATAAATCTACCACTGAATTTGTACTCGTACTGGAACAGTAACATTAGGTAAATTCTGCTTCATTAGTAATTTGCTATTGTTTCGATATTACTTAATAAGTATTAATTAACAGCTTCGCCATTGGCAATAATAAAATGACTGCAAAATAACCTTGCGTTGATAATTTATGACGATAAATCAATTTGTATTAGATGTTCACCTTTGCTTATGCACTTTTCCAATAGATGGCTTTAGCGGTAAGTGGTGATGAAAATAAACAGATATAGATATCAAACAATAAGTTTGAGTATTTTATCAGCATAACTCAACCGAAACATAAGTCGAGTTGTACCTGTATTGTAAAGTTATTCTTGTCATTTGCAGGAGGTTTTAATTTTCTGCTTCAATATGAAAAAAGCTGCAACTGAAGATCATCGAATGCTCTCAGATGCTTATGGCAAAACCGCTATTAGTAAAAGAACATATGTGTGGTTTTAATGCTTCAAGAACGGTAATTTTGACATCGAAAATTGACATGGTGGTGGAAGAGAGAAGGTTTGGAAAAGTGCAGAATTGGAGGTATTATTTCATACGGACTTGTGTCGTATGAGAGAAAAATTGGCAGGATCATTAAGAGTGACTCAACAAACCATTTCAAAACGCCTCAAAGCTATGGGAATGATTCAGAATCAAGAAAATTGGGTTTCGTACGAGTTGAAGTCGAGAAATGTTGAACGGCGTTTATTTGCTTGTAAACAGTTGTTGTTAAAGAAAGCAAAGATGGAAGAAATTTCAACATCACGTTATGATTGGAGACGAAAAATGCGTTCATTGCGATAACTCCGGTCTCATTATGAAAATCATGAGGACTTTCTGGGTATGTTTCTACGTGGATGGCTAAACCGAATATTCACAGTTCCAAGATCTCCTTTTGTATTTGGTAGGATTAGCTCAGTGTAGTATATTACGAGGTCATAAAATTAGCTGAAATAATAACAGGCGATCTATATCAAAATCAATTAATAAGTTTAATCTAAGCACTGAAGCACAAATGGTCGCAATACAACGAGAGATACGATAAAGTGATTTTGCAACATGACAATGCTCGATCTCATATCGCAAAGTCGCCTAAAACGTACTTGGAAACTTTGAAATGGAAGTCCTACACCACTTGCCGTATTCTCCAGAAATTGCTCCCTCTGATTATTACCTATTATGATTAATGACAGATGACCTGGTTGACCAGTATATATGTTCTTATGACGAAATAAAAAATTGGATCGATACGTCGATCTTCTCAAAAGATTAGTATTTTTTTCTATGTGAGATTCGTATGCTGAAAGATCAGAGAAAGTAGTAGTTATCGATAGACAATAGTTTGAATCATAAATGTATAACCAGTAAATTAAGGTAAAACATCGAATGTCGGGAAAAAATAACAGAAGAAAAGATGTACACCTAATAAGTAGAACATTTTTATTATGGTTGGTTAATTTAAACGTTTAAATATTATTAAGTAATATTATTCTAAATGAAAAACACTTATATGTCAGGAAGAAAATTTAGTTTATGTGACAATCATTATGTGTATCAATATTCCTGCAGATGAATTCTCTTTTGAAAATTGTTGTTGAAGTCCTTAAGTTATATTGGAGTTTATTATCGCATATAAGATTTTTTCAGTGTTGAGATTTTTGTTATTACCGTAGTGTTACTGATATTCTTTTTAAACAAAACAATTCAGAAATTGTTTTTGTAATTTTTGCATGAAAAGATTTAATGTGGAACATGTGGGAAAAAGGTTCCATAGATTTAGTTACGAGAAAGTCGTAATTTTTGTTACCATTACTGTAGGCAGTATCATAATGTCATATTGTAGCATAATTGAATGGCTATGTTAAAAGATGTAGTCGTATAGTGACTGTTTTTATGTAGTTATATAGCTACTTTTTTAATTCGATATCAGATATCATATAATACGTAATTTTAGTTCATGAAAAATAACTATTGATGTTAGCTAAGATGTTGAGCTCTACATTATTTAATCCAAAATGTTATAGAATGAACTGGAAAAAATTAAAACTCAATATTTTCTTTTGAAATATTATGGATTTATTTATGCAAGTACATGTTGTCATTTGTTTTATGTATTGTTTATAAGTAGAGTGTTTGTCTAATATATAATATATATGTTCATAAAATCGATGACATTTTTTCAGATCAGATAAACCACAAATACGACACAAATTTCTATGCGGATCTGAACACTTGTTTATTAAACGATAAAACTTATTTTTAATAATTTCTTAAACTATTTATGTAAACACAATTTGTGGTAAATTAGTACATTTTCTCACGACACAACATTTAAACCGAAATTAAACTTTACAAAAAGAAATTAGTATCGATAAATTTAAATAAACTTGTTTGTTATATAATATACGAGCTATATAAACCAAAAGATTTATTCATCATTTATTACATTTCTAAGATGTGTTGAATTATTGTTCATTATATCGTAGATTTTTAAGAAGATGTTGATAATTTACTAATTAAGATCTAATTAATGTGTGCGTGAACATCAATGTTTTAATTAGAAAATTAAAACATTTTGTCTCAATCAGCATGAAACTTATTTTCCTCTTTTCCTTTGTGCGGTAAGTTGTATAAGTAACTGCACCAATGTTTTCTGTTAGTTCTCGCTTAATCGGTACCATTTCCCCAGTCTTGGCGGTTCCATAGACGTTTTTCTGATTTTCAACCAAACCAAAAGTACGTCGACCTTTCCCCCTTTTTACAGTCACAAACCAGACAGAATCGGTGCCTAATCAACCGTCAGATGCGCTTTTTGCTGGTGCTCAACTTTCTTCGATACTACTGTAACTTTTAGATTCGTTCGAATTGCGAATTGATTTCAAGCAGTTAATTATTTCTGAAAATGCACAAAATTGCACTTTCTCAGCAAACTTTCTTTTTCATAAGACCGTGACTATCATTAAAAATGCTTTAGTGTAAGCTTTTAGCGGTAGTATTATAGTTTCTGTTAGCTTTTTATTTTTTTTTTCTCCATATTATTATTATTATTAGCATTATTGTTGTTATTCTTTTTTTGAAAGAAACTAGTGATGGCGTTAATGTGCAACGTGCATGCATATATTCTTGTGAGTAGTAGAAAAACGTGCGTGCACATGCCAAGATATGCTGAAATGAGTTTGGTGTGCGTGCATACGCGCACGGCCGATAACGGCCCCGCAGTCGGGGCCACTTTAGGAGCAAGATAGCATCGCTCATGTGCTACACAGCGTCGTGCGTGACGGTCCAAGACGAGTCGTGCACGCATATGCACCATCAAACGTTGCCTCACGCAGGCAGAAACGATTCGCACCAGACGCTACTTCTGCTCGAAAAATGATCGTTCAGTCGTTAAAAGAACTCTTTTTAAGACAAACATTCTCACGTTTCGATTTTTGCTTAATTGTGAATCGTAAATAATCGCGCTACGCCAAATACTTCTAGAATTGTTAATTTATAGTTATTCAATATTTAATTTTGTTAAATCATTATTTTTATTATTGCAACGTTAAAAATATTGTGTTAAATATTAAAAAAAAATATAATAAACGAATAGCTACAAACCAAAACATTTTAAAATGTTATAATAATATTATATTTATATAGATGTTCGATTTTTGTATTTTTTACTTTTTATAATTAGAACATTTTTTATGAACGGTTTCAGTTTTCGAATTACTTTCATAGTAAAACATTAATGCTGTAATATATTTTATTATTTTGTATCTGTATTCACTATTCAATTTTAGAATAGTTTTTTTACAAGTATACAGAGAAAAAACTTCCATTTTGCAAACGATTTATTCGTTTCAAATATTTTTTAATTACATCATTTTAATTTAGTCTTAAGTAAATATCTATTATTATCATATAAATTTGAAAGACAAATAATATAATAAATGAGCAAGTTTTTTTATTTCATGTCTGTATTTTTATAAAATGAAATTTGAGATTAAATCATTAAGTGCTTCTAAACAAATTTAATCAGGTCCATGCAGATAAAAAAATTGCACATACCTGATCAGATATCTACGATTGATTTTTCAGTTTTAATTAAGCATTCCAGATATGCTCAGATTTTTCACGTGTTTAGATTTCATTAGATTTGTTCAGTTATAATTTCAGTTAAGATGAAATCCATTTGTACGTAAAGTAAGTTTTATCAATGTTGATAAAATTATGTAAAATTGAATATTTTCAAATATAACGAGAGAATCATTAGCTATAAATATGGCTTACGTTTTACACGTATAAATATGCTTTACATATTATTTCATTTTTTAACATACATTTCAATACTTATTGGAAATTTTACATTATTGATATTTTTTAAAATTTAAGTCAACTCCATCTTTTATATTTGTTTAAAAATGTTTCTTTACTTTAGCATTTAAATTTTCAACTACTTCCTTTTGCAAGTATATCAGTTAAGAATATTTTGCACGAAAAAAATCAATGTGTTAACAGTGAGCTCATAATATAGTGAAGAGTCTAGCGAACAGTCAGGCACCGAACTGGTAGAAATATAACATGAGTCTGGTAAATATTCCGGTAAGAGTTTGAATCATGTCTGCAAATCTTATTATTGGTACATTATTTTCTAGATTCGTTGTAAGATTTAGAATTATGATGAACAAAAATATCCGTATCAAAGACTCGAACCGTACTTTTAAAGTATATCGGCTCCTGAATTTTAACTGTATTATACGATTCTTTACTATATATTAGTTTACATATTTTCTTCAAAATAATTTAAACCTTTGAATTTCTTGCAAATGTGAAAAACTTTTTTTATTAAAAATGTCCGAATTATCGATAGGCCTTAAAAATGAATTGTTAATATAATATTATAAGAAAACAAATAAAAAAACATGTTATATAAACGGTAGTAGTGAATTAAAAATTATGTTTTTGAATTGGTAATTAACATAAGAAATAAATTATCAGTTCATTAAGGAATGATAACATAACAATATTAAATCTATGTAATAAAAATAATTAAATATGATGTTTAAGTAACGTTTTCCTTTATAAACAAAACTATGTTAGAATTTAGTGTTTTCATGAAAGGATATTATACCATGGGTCAATAAAACGTCTATATTTGATACAAAATTAAAATAATTTCACAATTATTCTATTAAAACATCCGGCATTAAATTTTTGATAGATAATTTTTATTTTGAATCCATGAAATCAATTAATTTAAATTTATACGTTTCATATACATAAACTTGTTTTTTGAATCCCATAAAATATACACGGTAAAAATATGCATTCAAGTGGAACGATGTTAAACACAATACTTATTATATATACTACGATAACACTTATTATGTATACTAATAATTATTATTTTATTATAAAATCTGTTTTTTTTTTTTTAAACTTAAATATATGTATATATATTTATATATTTTTATTATTCCGTATTTTTGTGCAAAGAGTAAATTCTATTTAGTAGATAAAAAGTACACTTTCAAAGAAACGTCTTTTAATGCTCAATCAATAAAAATATTATTCTAAAACTTTTATTATTAAATTATTCTAAGATTATTCTCGTAGTTATTGCAATACTATTAAAAACAAATTCTAATGCATACTTTTATTTTAATAGAATTGATAAAAATTCTTTATTTAATTATAAATGTTCTGTTCATAAGTTGTATAAAAAATAAAATGTGTTACTGCACAAATTATGAATAGTAAATAGTTTATGCATTAGTGATTATATTCTATTTTATGTATACAATAGATTTTATATTAAATCAATTGATGCATGTGATATAAGATCTGATCTGCATTATATAAAAATGAAATGTGACACGATACAACACAATTACGTAAGATCCGAATGTGAAGATTAAGAAATAACTGTAACGTGCGTAAGACGTTAGACGATTGATAAGATCTGACAGCCAATTATTTACATATATTGGATCTGATAATTTTTATGATTAATTTTCAGCATTGTAGTCATCATTATCATCACTAATCATTATAAACACATTATTATCACTAGAAAAAGAACAAGTAAAAAATTAATTATATACTAGTAAAACATTTCGTATCTTTACTATAATCGCAATTTTGTAATAATTAATGGATTTTCGAGTAATTTTTGTTTAACTTTTATAAATAACTAAAGAAAAAAAATTATATTTATCAACTATTAGTTATTACAATAAAATAAATAAAATATAAAAATATTTTACATAGTAATGATAATTGGTAAATGTTATAATCAAATTAGATTTTACTTTCGTTTTAAAATTTCGAATTTAAAACTGATAAGTAATTCTGAAAACATATACAAAAATAATAAAGTTTTAGTAATATATACTACGAATTTAGAAATCATGTATTCTTACTTAAAAATTATTATAGATTTTTTATGCCAAAAAAGAATTTTTTCTTAAAATTTAAGTTAATTATTTACATTAATTTTATATTTTTAAAGTAACAATAATATATATAATTAAATATAATGTTGTTTAAATAAAGTAAATCTAATTTTATTATTAATTATTTCTATGAGTTTTATTTATTTATTCATTATACGAATCATTTTTGTAACTGTTGTTATTTTTATTCATTTTTTAATGATTTAAATTGCATCATATTAAATTTGATTAATTACTCGTTTTTAAAATCAATGTGCAATATGATGTTATACATTAATTGTTATGAATATTATTATAAACTATAAATAAAAGGAATTTTTATTATATATTTATTTGTATATTACATTATTATATTATAACAAAACTTCTTGAATATATTTTAAATTTTATTTTCATTAATTTATAAAATTTAAATTCATTTATAAAAATAATGTCTCTGTTGTATCATGTTTTTAGAAATATTTTCTATCGTATACCCTGTAATATAAGATAATGTAACATAATAATAAAGTATCATGTTATACATTTTATTATCATTGTTCACATTCTTCTCTTTTACATAACTTATAAAAACAACTGTTTCAAGACATGGCACTTTTGTTCGGCTATTTTTTATCGTAAAATGCTTTGTTTAATTTTATAAATCTTTTATAAAAATTAATATTAATTTTGTGAAAACAACTCATACTTACACATGCGGGAATATAAACATAAGACAACAAATCCAGACCTTCAAGGTAGCTCACATTTACTCGAGGCTCTTGGGAAAAAGTCGTGTTATAAAGCCGCAAAAGTAAGACTCATATTCCTTTCTCGATTGGTTTGCTCTGTTTCGCAGCCCTGTAGTATATCCTACCCCTACGGTCTGCTAGATTAGTTCATTACCTGGCGCGTCTTCCGTTTTTGTTGCCCGAGGAAATAGATTTGTAGCAAGACCTTTCGTGCTGCGTAGGCAAACGCACTTAATCCGGATTCTAGGGTCGTCTTGACGATTACGCTTTTGCTTTGCCTTCTTGACTTTTTCTTCAGTCGGAAGACCGTCGTAAAACGAATTTCTCGCATTCACACTGGGTGGCCGTGGACACGACTCTTCTTCCTTCTTCGCGCTTATCCTCATGAGATATAGCTCTCTGACCTTATGGCAAACTCGTGGAATTCTAATGGGTCAACTGAAGGTGCTCCTTCTTGCGTGCAGGTACAGTATTTCCTTAATGATGAAAACAGATTCAGAACAATGGCTAACCAATACATAACTTGGCCTTCGTTTATAAGGTTTGCATTTTTTGCGACACCCATATTCGTTTGTTAATTTGTTCCTAAGATTTTCTGCTTTGGTCAATACGTTGCTCAGAATATAAGTAGCAGAGATAAAATATGAAAATAATATATTATGAATGAGAGTAATTCATTTTATCTATTTATAATAACTTACAATAACGTTTACAAAATAAAATTAAGCACAAATTAATACGTTATAATTGTAGATTATAATATAAAATTTATACATTTTACATATTTGAATTCATGAAATTGTTATTTTTACACATTTTTATGATTTTTTTTTAAATCAATTAAATTCGTGTTTTTGATGACTGTGCCTATGGATTAATTTAAAACTTAAATGGTATAATGAAAATTAAGAATATTCTTTTATAACAATTGTATAAATTTAAAATGAAATGCCTTATTAAAATCCAAAAAATTTTTTTCCAATCATGTCTACAGTGTGAATTGAACCTACCTCTCTCCACATTGGAATGTTCTTTCTCTAATCTATAGCGTTTTGATAGTTTATAATTTAATAGATATGTCAAATTAGTTAATTCTACTAAAAAAAAGTTCTCCATAGGTCAGTCGTTTAAATGGTTCGGTGCTTATTTTAATAATAACATTTAATATGTCAAATAAAATAATTTTCTCAGAGAAAATAGATGCTTTATCAGAATTTTCTGAAGTATCACATCTAGGCCTGTTGACCTAAAGACAGGAGCCTATTTTAAAGAATATGACTGTTGTATATTTTACAAGATTTAACAAAATGGTAGAGACGTTGGAAACAGTATATGATCATAAATGGGGATTAAATTGAAAAATAAAGAAGCTTTTGTAGAAAATTTGCGTTTTATTCTTAAAACGGATATCTATTCATCTACTCTCGTATATTCAAAAAAATTAATTAATTTATTCAAAACTATAAATGTGTTAATTTTACGATTTTTACATATACTGTCATTAGTAAGTATAAACAACCGTTTATTTTTATACTATAATTTTAATAAAATGATTACATTGCTCATGTATTCTTAGTTATGAGCTGGAAAATTCTAACAAACGGAAGAGATCTTGATTAAGTTATTGGAAATTAATTTCCAAGCTTTGCATTTCACTCAAATTTATATGTTTTAGAAGTGTTATTTTTTTTGTTGGTGAAACAGCGTAAAATATACGAAACATGTGTCTGGAATAGTATTCTTTTTAGAGTAAAATTATTCAATGTGTGCCGTTGAAGTATTATCCATATTAAAAAATAATTGCTGAGAGATGCTATATTAAGTGCTTAAATTTGTAATCGTGTCAGTGCGTGTACGCTCAAGTTACAGAAGTCGATGGGTTCAAATTAGAATTACTGGAATACCAAAGCTTATTTAATCATGTTGATTTCTTCAGTCAATAGTTTTTATTCATAGTTTAACCAAATTCAGCAGATCACATAAATCACATTAGTAACAGTTTCCTTAGTTCAAAAGATATGAAGTTAGTATGGTAACAGCACAATATTAATCTTACCAGAAATTTCGTTTTTGAACCAAAGTATTTTTTTTCGTTTGAATAGAATATAACTGGTTGCATATCTTCATCCTCTTCTGTAATTCATTGCATTATTCTGACTCGATTGCTTTGGATTCTCTTTAATCAACTTCAGTCTTTTTATGACTACTGCAGTCCTTGTCAAGTATTCTCTTGAATAACTGTTGTTCAAGAAAATTTTCAGTTTTTTCAGACATTTATTTCATTTAACAACAAAATCTTATAAAGTTGATCTAGAGTAATCTAGTAATGAAAACCCTAGACTTTCGATAATAGCTGCTCTTCAGTTGTGCTTATTTTCAGTAAATTTACTAGAAACATGTGATTTTCATTAAGGCCAACAGCGATCTATAGTGAAAATATTTCGGAAGCGATCTACTCGCTGGAAATTAAAATTTAATATATTCTAACGATTGTAACGTTTGATGAACTACAGAAATTTTTACATAGTTTCATAAATACTTGTATAAAGTTTAATTTGAAATAGTACAATATATATTATTATTTTTAATATTAAGTCATTAAATTTCATACTGAAGATATAAAACAAGTTTATTAAAATAAATCAGTTTTATTATTATAAAAGAACACATTTCAAAAACGATGAATCGAGTTTGTAATTTAAACAGTTGTAAGGATTTTGAGCTTACCAGAAGGAAATATATTTTTGAAAGAATTACAAAATTTAAAATAAAATTAGGATCCAGTAGAAAAACAAGGGATATCAGTTTCGACTGATATATTATCTTTAATGATACGTGAAATTCATTTCAGGAGGTTCTTTGCATTCAAGTATTACTTGACTTGATAGAATGATCGCAGGAATAACAAATTTAGTTTGACATTGTAATAGTGAATTTGTAAATTAAATATACGTATGTAGAATTCGAATCTGAAATAATAACAATGTTAATACTCACCGTGAAAAGGCTTAGCTTTCGATTTATCCGAAAAATAATTTCCGTTACGCGGAAAAACACAATTATATGTCACTGTTTAATTTATGTTCCATGAGGGACACATTTAACGAGGAAAAAAGCCGTATATATGGTATACATCGAATATACAATGAAAAATATTGAGTATCATTTTATTATTTTGGACTATGATCTTTTGATCAATGTTTTGTGTGATAGTACCTTGCAATCTATGGCCTGTGAACTGTGTGGCAGTAATATTTTCCTTTCAGGAGATTTGCTCACATTTTACAATCATAAATATTGTTCAACAATGAGCAAGAAAGGTAAAGCAAAGTTTGATGCTATTTTTGATTAGTAAACTGCGAAATGTTTTTTGAAAATACGCATTTGGACAAACACTATCATGTTTCTGGACATTAATTTATAACTTTTTAAGGTTTTTTAAATTTTAAAAAAGGAATTAGCAATTACAATTTGAAAGTAATGATATATTTGTATTTAAAATAATTTGTAGAAGTTAACACTTCTTTTTTATAAAAACTTTAAATTAATTTTTCGTTTAATAAAGTAAAACTCAAATTATAAGTAATACAATACCGTCTGCTAGATGGCCGAAAGAACTTTTCTGTAATAACTAAACAGACAAATTATTGTTAGAAGATAATAGCCTCCTGCAACTGTTCGGACATCGGACGATCGTGATCGAACTCTGATTTTCGAAAACCGTCGATAATTCTCAATAGAGAGATAACCCGAAGAAAGTGAACCGCTGTAATAAGTGGAATTTTCTTTTCTTTTGCTATCCTCTGCCGAATAAGGCAACAATCGCAAAAAGCAATAAATTTTCTAGTGAACGAAGCAGAGATCGTAGGACAAAATGGAATGAAATTTCGATATCATTCTCTTACTTCCAAACTTTAAAAATTAAACTTCAACATTTGTGAAATTTAATTATCGTCTAATCTGACAATAAAAATGTGGAAGACATCTTGAATACATATAAAATTAATCATTGCATAAATGACATTTATATTATTATTTAAAAAACCAATTATAACCTTATAAAGTATTTTATTTATAACGATTCAGTCAGTATGGGTTTTGGTATAGCTTGAGGTATATATAAAAATTCAGATTTAACGAAATTCAGATTTTGTTAAAAAATCTAGCTTTCGTAGGAAGTAAAGAAACGTTTGAAACTTCATGATAATACTTTTAATTGTCGAGTTGTATTTTGATAATAGATACGTGGAAATATACGAAGAAATCAAATTTTGGCTGTTAATTATTATTTCCGAATGAATCTAAGTATCCTATCCATAAGATTCCTAATAATCAAAATGTGGATTACTGAAGTATGGAAAACTCAGACTGTGTGCAACAAGTTGAACACCAATGTCTTTGATTGATTATCGTTTGGTATGGAATCATGAACAACAAGTTCATTGATCTTTATTTTATTCAAAGTACTTTAAATGGATATAAATATTGAATTTGTCTAAAATAAAAACTATTAGTTCTATTTGGAAATGTTAGTTTGGATGTTATTCCATACAATTAAGGCAAATATTGAATAGAAAAATTAGCGAAAGATGAATCAAGAGAATTCAGCTGGTTAATTAGTCTGTACTATAACCTGATTTCGTTTTTACGAATTGGGAATGTTTGCATTTAAATTTTTAATGCTTATTTTAATTGAATAATGATAAGTGAGGGTACTCACGAAAACATAAGCACTTCAGTTGTAAGAATGGATGAGATTCATTATTAAAAAGTATTAAAATGGAGAAAAGAGAGGACATACAAACTGATAAAGCATCCAAAATGGAATAGAATACTACATTACATTTACATTAAAATTCCTGTATATTGTTAAAAATTCTTAATTTATTGAGTATTTGCATATTTAGACTCAAAACTATGGATTTAATATATTAATTAAAAATTATTTTTAATTTATTTTTATCAAAACAATTTATAGAGTCTATTGGATTTTTATTTCTATTAAGGCTTATGTTATGGTTATAAATGTATATTGCGCAATAAAAACAATTATTATTTCCAATTTAATTAATTATTATTATTATTAATTAATTATATTTCTATTTGAACAAACCAAGGGTCTTATTTATTTAAAACAATTCTCATTTTTTTTTTAATAATTATCAATACTTTATTAAATTATATAACGACGACATTTCGCACAGTTCAAGTTTATAGACATTAAATCGCATTACAATCAAAACTGTACAACCCATATACTCTAAATTGTTAAAACGTAATTAATACTACATACTGTTCAATTAAACTTACTCAATAATGTTATTATTGTTATAATTTATATAAGTCCGTGCAATTCGTGTCACATTTTTAACTTCATATAAAAATATTCATATTTTATATACATTACATATACAACTTGTGACAGGCTTTTGTCATAATTAAAAGAATATTGAATTGTAACTGTCAAAATTTTAATATATGAATTGGTAAGTCAATGAATGTATTTACATTGAACTAATATAAAGCCACAACATGTAAACAAACCAGGTGTACGAAAATTCTATAAGCAATACGTATTACTGTCATAATATAAAATTCTGAAATTAAGGATTAATTGAATAGTTTCCATGATGTGCCTGTTAAATTATCAATACTAATATATACAATTTAATAAAGTCCGTGATATATATTACTCAAATTATCAGTATCTGTCCTTTCATTCATCATATTTTTTCTTTGAATACAGAGAAAATATTTGGTACATATTGGCCAAACTAAACGATATTTAAAAAAAACGCATTTACGAACACAACTATAACATAAAATTAGACTATAGAAAACTTACTTCATTGACTAAACACAAAATTAATAACGATCATGAAATTAATTATGAAGAAATGTTTAATATTATTATATTATTATATTAAACATTTCTTCATAATTAATTTCATGATCGTTATTAATTTTGTGTTTATTTTTAT
>JABFOX010001061.1:0-13938 GCA_022817665.1 Axea sp. ZL-2020
ATATAAAATATATATAAATTACATATAATATATTTATAATGTATCAGTATAAATGTACGGGTATAAAAATATACATTGTCTTTGTTTATTAACATCAAAGCTTCATTTTTTTACATAAAAAATGACTTTGTTGATTCTAATGAGATATATGGTATCATATATCACTGCACCTTACAATGATTGAACATTATCATTGATTACATGAATAATAAATAACTCATATAATCAAATTACTTTATTAAAATATTTTAGTAAACTTTAAAATTAAATAATTTCTTTATTTAAATATTTTTATTATTGTTTATGTAATTAATAATTATGAAATTGAACAACATTGTAATTTCGAAATATAATTTTTATTTAAATAATCATAATAATAGTACTGTTATCTAAATTTATGCCTTAATATTCTTACCCAATTTATTCTAGAAATACTATATTCAAGTAGAAATACACTTGAAGCATCAGTGTAAAATAGATGTATTTTTAAAATTGTTTTATAACTGTACACTTAATATTTAATGTAAACAATAGCAAAATAAATTTGAAATGATTGATATTTTCAACTGTAGTATAAAATTAAAATGTTTCGTTGAAAAATGATCGACCTAAACCAAGCGGAAATACGTCACAAAAAAACCTATTATGAAAAAATGTCTTCTAATTTTAAAAATATCCGTTTACACATAAAATAGTTTATAATTAGTGGATTATTCTAGTCCGTTTTCGTATATTTTAAAGTAATTATTTATTAAAAAAACAATGTGCTCGTTTAGAAAAAAAGAAATAATAACAATAACAACAACAATAACCAAAGAAGAAAATTATACAGACATGGCATACACATAAATGCTCTTGTATATCAAATAAGTCAATCCAAATACATGAAATGTTTGTTACCTATACCACACATAATAATTATTAATCCCATAAACAGCTCAGAACCGTATTTATCGATGCCTAATACAGTTTCAAAATTAATACGTTTCGATATAACGTTATAATGTGGTGATATACTTTGACACGAAGATACCAGCTTATCATCAATAAACTGAAAACTTAACATGAAATAATATTGATAATACATTTAAAAAAGTTTGAAGTCGATGAAACTTGACTTCGACACCTCATCAAGTGCATGAAAACTACTGGAACAAAATCAAGGAAGAACTCGTTGCCTTAATAGATTTACGAACAAAGCGTATGAAATGCTCATATATTATTCGCGAAGAGTTGTGATTGAAATATTTCATGATGCGAGGGCATTTGCTTCGAAAGTTTTCATTGCGATGTCCATAATTCAAGCGTTCTTCAAAAATCGACTTCAAAAATCGACTTCAATTTTGTTGGACGATAAATGTTTAAAGTGCATCTCAACATCGGTCGAAACGAATACAAACAGTTACACAAATTTTACGCTCATGATCCGACAATTACTTAAATCAAATAAGATATATAAAACTGAACGAAACAACTAATCATCAACAAGCCTTATCGCAAAAGCCAATTTTCACGATTAAATTTCAGCAGCGAAAAACCATTTATCTAGGCGCACGGTTGTTGCAGCACTGCTGTATGCATTACACATTTCGAAAAGCAAACCCGGACTGTATCAATTTAAGCGATGAAGATAAACGGAAGAGGGATTTCTGTACATTTTGTTTCACTTTAGATTAAAAAGCTTATAGCGCGCTTAGGATTATACGAAATGAGGCCATTAATTATTTCGTCTTTTTAAAATGTTGATGTACGCGAGGATACTGAAATTCTTGATACCCGAATAAATTAAACATGCCCGATATCGCGCCATTCGATTTGAAATGTTCAAAACCACCTCTGTTTGATTATTAAACGGATCAGTTTTTATCTCCCTTCTTCCACGTGCGTAATTAATGAACTTGGTTGAAATATATGTTTCTCGTAAATGAATCAAATTTGCTTTTAAATTACCACTTAAAATGTTATTCCGAAGTGTCCTTTGATTCAAAAGTTTCTATAAGCTCGATGAATGTTTTAATAGGACATTTTTTCAACGACTCGTTATTCTTGATTCTGGATTAATTTTGAGTTTTCGGGCGGTTGGAAGTGTGCAACAATTCTTTTTCAAGAATTCCGTATTTTTCGCCGACGTTGTTTTAAAAAAAAACATACAATCAGAATTAAAATCAAATCCTATTTTTTCAGTGATATTAACCTTGCATGAATATTTTTGAAAGCATTTTAAATTAAAACAGAATTACATTATTCACGAAACGAAGTTACATTATTAAAACGAAAACATAGTGGTACAATCAGCAAGGAGCTCCTTCGGCAAAGGTGCGAGAAGAAAAATCTCGTAAAATAAATTTTATGAAGTAAAATCTAAACCACGGTTGGAGAATCAAATAAACCTTATAATTATCTTAAATGACTTTGACAATGGAAATTACTAGAGAGAGACACGATAAAATGAAAATGAAAAAATGAAAGTAATAAAATAAGGACTAACAAGTGGAGAAGACGAAGAAGCGTGAAAAATTTAATGAAACGATGTTTAAATTTAAACGGTGAAATAAAATTAACAGAGCAAAGGTGTCATTTTTCAAATGTTTAAGCAAAGTTCGGCTAGAATTGTGAAATAAAAAAAATCCATATTTAAAATATTACAAATAACGTAAGAAAAAAAGAATGGTGAAAATGGCGTGAAATAGTAAAAGTTAGAGTCAATGAGAAATATGAAAATTTAATCGATCAAGTTTAAATTGCAATAAACGTTTCTAAAATATAAAAGTAATTAGGTATAATATCTTTATTTGAAAATACGCGTGAATCTGAAGGCAAATAATACCGATAAATTATAAAGAAATGTAGTCTGGTCTTTTAAATAAATAGCCAATCAATTCAAGAATATACCCAGTTGCTTGAATTTTGTGGGCTCGAGGTTGATGGCTGGAAGTTTATTAGAATTTTAAGTAATTGAATTCAAATTGGATCATTTATTAAGTTAATATAAACTTTTCCGGATATTAGATGGAAAAAATTCAACAAGGTGCGTGGTTTTTAAATCTACAACCAACTCAGAGTCGACAGATCTGGCAATGCAGTATACCGATAATTAAGATTCAAATATCGTTACGAAATGGAGGAAAAATTGTGTACGAAGGTGTAAGAAGGGAGATCTTACGATAGAAATTCGTTAAATCTTATTAACAGCGGGCGATTAAACAAACCTTACAATTATCCGAAATGACTTCAACTTGTGTCGCAATTAAACTTTCAATTATCAAATGGTGCGTCTCGTCGCAAAATCGTGCTGTATATACACAATTCATTAGCAATCCGAATCCGTTGCACAATGTACTTTTCTTCGACTTTACTCGCAGTTTTAATTCCGACTCTTTTCCTATTTTCTTTGCATGCCTGACTTTTTCTTTCTTTTTTACCCCCTCTCCATTGCTCCCGCATAGCTCGTAGTTCGGCACATTTCTGTGAAATTCCGCGAGTCCTTTATCCTATGCACGCCGAAGTACAGCTTTAAATCCAATTCTTAATTAGTGTCGTTCATTTCCAGACGCGGATTTGAGTGCGTGCGCACGATTCCAAACTCTACTTTGTTCCTGAGCGAGAGAACGGCCTTTTCACCACTCTTAATTAATGTTCAGTTGTCATACGATAAATTGTCATTTTCTCGTTGGCTTCATTGTTGACTGTATCCGCGGTATTCTTCAAGGATTATCAAATTGTATCCGACACAATTATTCATTTTCGAAGCGCACTCCAGACGTTTTATTTTTGCCGATGAACTCTGAAATAGTTTGATTGTCATAACAGAAATGTATGTTCTTATCGATGTTTGCAGTCGTCTGGAAATTTTATTACAGAATTATAAGAATGCTGTATTTCCTTAAAAAAAAACAGTTTTATAAAATAAAGAAAAAGAAACGTTTATAAAGTAAAACTCCAGTTTCACACTCAGTGATTAAAAAATTTTATTTTGCATCTTAATTTTAATTCAGTAAATCTACAATTTAAGACTGTATGAATTAACATTGTTATAAGTAACATGTATAAGATTTCTTTCGAAGAATATGACGCACACACAGACGAAATATTGAACAACAAAAATTGCATACCAATATCCTTATTATATTAAGGTCTTATCCTTGTTATTAGTATAATACATTGTTTCATTCAATTAAATATTTATTGCAATTCAATGTTTGACTTCATTTGCAATTTAAATTAAATAACATCTAAAGAGCCAACAGAAAAACGTATTGTTCTCGATGCATTTTTAGATTTATACAACATTCAATAATTCATAATTATATAAAAACAAAATAATGTTCCCTAATTTATAATCATACTAATATATCGTTTACCGCATATTAAATACTCACAATACACATTGTTTATTCAAACAAATTGTTACGATGAATTGTTTAATTAATTATCATATATTTTATATTCAAAGCACGCATATTTTCATAAAGTATCTTTTGTTCAATTTATAATTTCCATTATATAATACATTTTGCATAATGGTTGAAAATTTTAATAATTAGCTTATTTAAAAAATAAATTAACGTTAATTAGTTTTACAACTTGTATTAAACCAATATAAAAAGTAGGCCGTTTTCGAAACATTTCAAATTAATTGATTATTTCACGCGACAATGTTTAGTTGTCTAATGTTTTTGTGAGTGTTTATAACAAGAATAATTGCTAATTTTAGCCACAAACGACAACTATTAATTTTCCATACCATTCGGCAACTTCGACAGTACCATTTCCGAATGTTCCTTTGCCGATCTCATCAGTCTGATGGATTATATACTGGATTATCTCGGCCAACTTTTTACTTTACCCGACTTACTGCTTTTTTGGACTTGGCTCAACTTACTTACCGCGTTGTCACGGACTCAGTTTAATTCGTACATGATATGGCTTTACATCGAATTACCGAGCAGAATTCTTTTCCGCTCTTGTCTTTTTTCTCACAAAATTGAGTTTTCTGAAATCCGATAGGAAAGAAGAATTATGTTTTGACGTAAATGGCGCGTTCATTATCGACATGAATTCAACGGATTATCTGTAAAGAAATTGTCACGAGTTGATATAAATTAATACGATTGATAAAAACGATTAATGAAAATTACCGACAAGAAGAAACTTCAGAAACTAAGATAATATAATAAAATGAACGAACCAAGTTTAAGAACATATAAAATATAAAATGATTACTGAAATTATTTCGTGCGTTCAAAACTAATGACGATTGAAATGAACTCGTGGAAAAATGTACTTGGCTCGATCTGCGGGCAAAAATTCCCACAGATTTCGTTACAAGCAAAGCCGCAGCTTTTGTTGCAAGAATCGTACATTTTGCCATGGTGTCATAATGTAGTACGTCTATGGCTTCTGAACAAAATACACAAATTAGACGTAGTATGACTGGAATTTTAATAAAGCATCCGTTATGGATGTAGCGGCAGAAATCTTATAAGATCAGTTGTAATGACTAAAAATAAATTTAAATCAAAAGTTAAAAAAAATAGTGAATCTATTTCGAACCTGAATATCTAAAATCTTGTATCCAAGTTAATTATGGTAATTAAATGGAAATTCAATTTATGCTTGTTATGATTCGACTTTACCGACATCAACCGTTGGATTTTCGAATAGGCGGCGCTACCAAAAACTGTACTCGTCGATGTAGCCTTACGTGAGAAATATGTATGTGTGCGTTCAAAATATATTAGCAATTGCGTAATTGAAAAAGGTAGATGGATTTTCAAACGACTTTGAATCGAACGTTCGATCAAATTCATCGTTATATATTTATCGTAATAAAGTGTGGATCTATTGTAATTTATAATTGTATTATTCGATGAAACAAAAATAATAACGATAATTTTGTGCAACTGTATGGTGTTATATGGTCGTTAGATGGTTAACCTGTATGAATAATGAGTGACCATGATATCATTGCGAGCGTTAATTGAACATATATGATATATATATTTGATATTATGGATTTAATTTGTAAAACGGATGTGGACTTGTAAGTAATATTGAATATATTGTTATTTTATGCGATTTTGTTTTCTTTTCTTCTATTTTTATGTTTTATTAATTCTAGTGATTGATACTAATTTCATTTGTATCAAATTTGTGATAAAAAAATTTATAGATATATATTATTAAATAAAAAAAAAAAGTTGTAATAAATATCACAACAGGCTAAATACTTTAACATCGTATAGCAATTATTTTTTAAATGTATATCGCTAACTAAGGATAAGCCTGTGTAATCCAAGACTACATTTGCATCACATGCTTTTCCACAGTTCTAGCCGAACTATGCGGCTGATTTGTGGATTTTGTCCAAAAGCCACAATCGCACCAGAATGTAGTACTTTGGCATTAATTTATGGTGATAAAAATTACGGCTTTACTTTGATTGCATCCATGACAACTTTTGCCCATGGATCAAATTCACGTTACATTTATTTATGCCGGATATATCACTGATTTAGAAAGTTTTTTTATGTAAGATTTGTTCGTTTATTTGTTTATTTTTGTTTTGTTTTTTTTTGTTTTAATTTTGAAATTTTACATTTTTTAAATAACCAGCTGAATTGTTATAAAGTTTTCTGAAATTTGCTGAATTACGTTATTCCAGTTAGGATCTATTTATTGAGGATTTTTATAAGAATAAGAATTTTCGTGGCGAACGATTTAAAATTAGCAATGCAATCGAATGCAATTGAAGAGAAGTGCAAATCGCAGCAGATTCCCTTATCGCTTATTTTAAAATTCAATAAGTAGGAAATAGTTCGAGAGCTATCAGTAGGAATTGTTTCCTACCAATCATTGGGGATTCCTATACGAATGTGATATCGATCACTCGGTCTGGAAAGCTTCGTATTTGTATGAATTGCGTACTTGCGGAACATTATGCACGACTCTAATTTTTTCGTGACAATTTAACTCTTATTCATCGTTCAGTATCGTTTCATTATTAAAGCTTTCTGTCGCGTAATTTTTCAGCGCCTGTTTATGTTCTTGATTTGAAAGAAGTCGTAAGTCGAAATCGAAATGATCATACTGGCGATCATTGGAAAGGCGCTATTATTAACCGCTTAGAATTATCAAACTTTATCAGATTAAACGCATTTCATGACATCGACTTAAATAATGAAACTACTTTTGAATAACAATATTAAATTTCTTATTGACGACCCATGATGCTTATTTATTTTCAAATAAGTCGAACGTGATTTCATCCGTTATTAAAACTGAGCGGAATTCAAAAGTCGAGTTCGGATCGGTGAATAATAAATTCGATGTACAGTTATATCAGCATAACGTATAGTTGATGTTCTCTTTCAATAGCAAACCGTTGTTTAATTTTGTTTTAATTAAAATTAGAGTTCACATAAAGTGAATTAAATTTTAAATCGAAATTTATTTTGAAATATACACATTTAGAGATTTTTCTGAGTCAGATGTATCAAAAATTAACTGTTTTGAATAGTAAGAGGATATAATGTTGTACGAAATCAAATATTAGACCAATCATAGCACAGATGCAACATTATCTCGTGATATTGCATTACCTGTGGTTTGATCACAGATCTGATAACAGGTGCAGTCGGAATGTTCAATTTTAAATATAATTTTTATTGCGCAAGTGAAATGCTACTATTACAGTAAAAGTGACAAATACCACGACAATCTAAACAATAAATAATTTATTTTCTTTCTGGATTATGATTTCAAGTTCAGTTAGTTCCCCTTGTTTCGGCATTTAGCAGTTTTATATTACGTTTTATGCTACAAGAACTTACGCATTTAAATTCCAAGATTGTTATAAAGCTACACCATAAGATAAATCTTAATGTCTTAAATATCTTTTACAATGGAACTAAGAATTAATTATTTTATGCAATAAACGTCGTTTATTTCCTCGCTGCTAAATTTAATATACGTAATAAAAGTTTTATATAATCAAATAATATGTAGAAATAGTATGTTATACATTATAAATGTATTATCAATAAGTGTTGTATTCATAAATATGAATAACTCATTACTTGCGTTTAATAGTAGGAAAAATAAACATTGTAAAAATATGCATTACTAATATTTTATTTACTAATATATATTGTTTACAAAATTATTTATATTTATAATACTCATAAGATGATGAATGATAAATAAAAATGTTAAATATAAACTACAAATATATTCTTTGAGACATCATTCTGTCTCGAGATTTTAATCATTTCGGCGTATAAGCCGCAATAGCGTAAAAAAGAACAATAAACAGTATAAATACACGTACTAAATAAAGCAGGATGGTGCACTCATTTTACATTTATTTATTCTATGCAATTATATTTGTGATGCCATGTTTTCATTTTGTATCAAAAAGACAATTATAAAAATGTAGCTAATATTCGGTCATACCTTTTGAATGATTTATTACAAAATTATACTAATCAATACGTCCTGTTATTTAATTCTAATTCATTATTTTTATTATTTTCAACTTTCAATTTACACGTTTTTTTTTCTCTCTCTCTCAAATTTTATTATTACCCGACGAACAAATGAAAGTACCAAAACGCGAATGTAAAATCGTACTCAAACGAAATTATCCGCATCGCATTTTAATTCCGTATCTGAACAGAGCCATCCGTTCCGAAGAAATAACGACGGATTTATACGAGCCGTTCCTTACGTTGGAACGCGTTGTTTCGCATAACAACGAGACCTTTTCTGCCGGGCGTAAGCCACAGGAAGATACCGCGTCTGTCGCTGCGCTTTAATCCCGCGCTAAAAACGCGCGATCTATTTTTCTGTTAAAGTTATCACGCAACGCAAAATCGGGCCAGCGCTGTCACCCGCGACTCAATTGCGCGCTCTTTTTGCCCGCAGCCAGGCGTAAATCCCACACTGAGGCCGTCGGCATCGTCGTAGATTATCCCAACCCATCCTTCCGCTGACTCTTGATGACAACATCCTGTGACTCCTCCAAGGGAATTAAATGGTCGAAATTAAACCCCCTGCGGTTTTGGGTCACGCGGCCAACGGCTAAGACCAACCCGAGCTCGACGACAATGCCGCTGACCGCGACAAGTATTAGCGCCACGCGGAAGTTACCTCGGATAATCAAAATCCCGACGAGAATGCAAATTTAACCGTAGTAAAAAAGAGATATTTCATTGGCGTTTTAAAGTAAAATTTTAGCATTTCATTTTGGAAAAAGATTAAATGGTTTTCTGCAAAACCTTATATTTCAAAGATATATTATTCAGTTATTTTAAAGTATGGGTTGCTGTACAAGCGAAACCAAGATAGAAAAGAATTGTATTAAGAAATACTATATTTTCAAGCTACTTGACAATCTGAATTTTATTTAAAAAGACTGATTTTCTTTGGACGTATTTTTTCGCGTGTTTGCGAGAAATGAATGTTGATTAATGTTAAAACAAATACTGACAAAGTTTGAAAATAACAACTTGTGTTCTTTAAAGTAATAATTTGTAACTTTAAAGTAATAAATATTTAATTAGATACATTAAAACTCGTTTGAAATATTTTCATAAAAATATTACATTACGCAAACTGATTTTTTTATTACAAGAATTATAATATAGGGGAATATTACAATAACTAATATCCAAATTATATACTGATTATAGCCTGATGATTTATATACGTGTTTTCAATATTATTTCAATATTATTATTATTATTATTAAGTATTTTCAATACATCTATTATTATGTAATTGCTGAAATACTAAAACTAGCGAATGAATTTCTTAAAATGTGACGAGGTAAAAAGCTAAGTCAAGGAAATGTAAGACGAACGCGCTGTTATAATATTTTTAAATCATATTAACTAAATGCATTGAATAAAATAAAAGGTATCAATATTAAGATGATTTTATTCATACAATATAACGCGAGTAGACAAATAAAGTTAATAAAATTACCAAGAAAGTTCTTTGCATCGAATTATAATACTTTATAATTAATGAACATCGGTACATTTAAGTTAAAATTCATTTGTACTAAAGAATTCGAGCAATATAATATACGAAGCAAAAATAGCTTCGTATAAAGTCGAAATAAAATACATTTGATAATAACGTTAGTTTAACTGAATTGGACAATATTAACTGAATAATAATAACACTATAGAGGAAAAATAAAACAACGCAACAAATATGAATAAAATATGAATCCGAAATTAAAAAACAAACAAATCGAAATATAAGTAATGAAACAAAAGGTCAGCAAAAAATTCAGTTTAAATAAGATGTACAATTTCTATCTTTTAATACATATAAAATGCAAATAACGAAAATACGACCATTTTATGAAATACAATTATTATGTTTTTAACTTCATCAAGAGCCATAAATTAAACTTATGAAATATTAAATTATTTAATACAAATTATCATTTAGTCACTTTATTAATTAAAATATACTAATTTTATTAATTCAGAATATTGCAATTTATCGTATAATTAATAATTAAGTAAGAATGTCTGTAGGGCTTATCGTTCTCAATTAATCTAGGTTACAGAGTGTATGAAATAATATGCAATGAAAATATTTCTCTGGAAACTTATCTCGGTTTCAATTCTCAACTACTCGACTCGATGTCGAATTTTGTGAACCGGTAGAAGCGTTAGTGACCGTTAAGGTCAAACTGCTCATAATTTTCACACAAGGACATTGCACCAGTAACCGCAACATTTATTAGCGTTGCCTAAAATCCTCATCAAGTGAAGCTTCAGTAACGCCAAACAACGCACCGTAATTTATTGTACTGTAAATTAAGAAATTACAGATACAATGGAATACTCAATTCCACTTTTTCGCCAGAATTGCGCTTAATTTCGCTCTGAAATGTGTACGCGTGTCAAAATAAACGAGGTCAATCGTGCACTTCATTTTTCAAATATAAAATATATTTAACAAAAACAAATTATAAATGTTTCATAGACAGAAATCAGATCTAACGGTGTAATCATTAAGTACTCAATGTTATCAGAATTTACAATTTCTTTGTTCATTACAATTACATATTTAACAGCGCTAAATTAAATGATGAGTTGAAAACGTACAAATTGTGCCTCTTGCTACACGTGCATAAAAACAGCTGCGTTATATGCCTCTTGAACGAATGCGATACAACACTTCCCTCTCTTAGAAGAAAAATACGCAATTTCATCTACATATTAGACTTATTTTCTCTTACTATACGTGCAGGTTATAATGCAGTACTGTGGATTTATTTTATCTCACACTTGACACTTCTTTCTTATTTCACAATACATGCATGTCATATATATACATACATGTATATACAGAGTTCAATTTAACGAATGTATTTCTTACTAACTGATTATTTTTCAATTTCCATTTCCTTTTGTTACAGGTGACGGACTCCAGATTGAGTGAGTATCACGTTTGCGAGTTATAAACAGTTTCTTAATGGTAATTAGCTTTCACAAATCTCTTGCACATATTAATGTTGCATTAATTTGCAATTGTTTGAAATCATTGAATTACAAGGTCAATGATTCGAATAATGAAATTTGTATTGATACGCTGTCAATTCAACGCTGCATTCTTAATTTACTCACAATTGCTGAAATCAAAATTACTGTATAATGCAAATTTTTCGATCGAAGCACAAACTGCAATCTAAGTTTTAAGAAGTAATATTTCCAGGTTGTTCTTTTTTTTATATCAATCCACCACTGTTGATACGATAGGTACGATAGGTTTAGCAATCGATTTTATTTTATGATCAGGATTGCGCGTTTAAGATCGGATTCTTCAATTCGATGATCAAAGTAGCCCGTTTTACGATACACTTCGTACAATAAACAATCGAATTATCTTCGACGCAAAGATGATCGAGTGATATGTTTCATACAGCAAAAATCGTAATGAAATTTATACGCTCGAGAATGAGCCACGTAACGGTAATATAGTTTTTATTGAGTGATTCGGCTTCATTGAATAGTTCCACTATCATACGCACGTCGCAAAATAAAGCACGTTTCTTGTGTCGAGTGGCCATCCGGGCGTTATTTAAAATTTTGCGCACGCCTGTGGCGTCAAACGCAAAATACTAATGCTCCGTGCAACAAAGAAAAGACCCCATTGCGGCCGCAAAGCACGCTTGCGGATACATTACCGTAATATTTATAAAAATCCCTGCGAGAGAAAGAGCGTCGCGCATGTTCGGTCTTTATTGCACTACAACTCCAACTCGCTCTACCGAATTATGAATATTCATGAATTATAAGTTTCGTTCTTACATTATTAAAAGCAACTTCATTTGTTCATTCGACGTCAACTTTTGTGAGCTTAATTTCGTTCCCACCGGTGATGGTAAAACCAATTTCAAAATTAATTATTTACCTTGAAAAATCACTAGACGAATCATTGTCGAAGTTAACTAATCCCATTCCAGGTTTTTGAAACAACTTACGCCGGGAACATGAACGCGCACCATATGTTATGATTTTTGAGGTACACTTTACCTTTAGTTATACAAACAAATATTATTAGACAGAAATGTTGACGTAATGAAATAAATGTGCAATAATTTGTATATCACAAATCTTAAAGAAGTGTAGTCAAAAGTTATACGCATAATACATATGTCTGCAAAATACAAATAATGAACTTTTTAAAATATGACTGTACAATTTATATTTTTGTTGCGCCAATTGTTAAAAACAATATTAACGTATTTTAGAAAAAAAGATTATTCAGGTAAAAAGAGGCGTAAAACATAAAAAAGTGTAAATGTATAATTTGCTAACATGAAATCTAAATTACATTTTAACCAATAGCATGATTGTTATAGACTGTCTAAGAATTATTCACGAATTGTGTTGTTTACCAGTAAATAGAGATTGGCGTGGAAAACTGTCCATGATCATTGCGTGAAATGAAAAAGAGCGCGGTAACACTTGTGTTCGAAAATGCATGACAATTAAGGGCGACGCTGCGTAGCGAGACGGCCGATTGGGTATTAAGCTGCTTTATAACTCGGTCACAACTTCATCGTTTTTGTTTTACAGCCAGAAGTAACGAAGGTTGCGCGTAATGACGTCAGTTCGCGCGGGGATAATTCGCATTACGACTCGAGAACTTCCTGAATCCATGCAAGCATAAAGATATCTCTCGAAGGTATTTCCGAAAAGTACCTAACTTGACGGAAAAGCGTTAGAAATGAATGTAGCAGTAGTCGGGAACATGTCTTAGAATGCGGTTGAGTGTCGTCGCGAAAATTTCATGCATTAAGACGAATTACCGTGCGAAAAGTTTGTCATGAAAAAGTAAAACGATAAAATGTAACAAACTATACGCACGGAGTCTCAAATTTTGGTGACTCATTTTCTTTTCCATTCCGTTCATTAATCAGCTCGGAATTATTCTATTCTCTTCTCCTTTGTAAGCACGACTTCCGCCGATTTGAAATATCATCCGTATTTCTCTAATATTATTTCATTTACTATGCAAATAAGCAACTTCTTTTTATTTCTGCGTTCATTTTGTTTATTAAAAGCAATGCTTGCACGCCGCGGAAAATTAAGAAACATTAAACAGTCGTTATTTAGGGATTGTGGACCTTTCACAGACGTTCATTTAAGTGTCCTGTGCGTCTCATAAACGTTTGTTCAGAAATTCTGCGAGTCGCAGAAACTAAAGCTAATTCGATGCTTTAGTATTGTTTTCAACTAGACCGGCATTTATCATATTCCGCATCTTCTAATGATATTAGTTTGGGGAAAAAGAAATCCATTATTTTTACGTGAACTTCAAGACTTTATTTAACATGTTTTGCATTGTCCGATTTAGGTCAAATATGCACCATTTTGTTCTATAATTTGTTGCCATTTTAATGGTAGC
>JABFOX010001062.1:0-13938 GCA_022817665.1 Axea sp. ZL-2020
TTATATTTTGTTTACAATATTATATGTTTAGTCATTGATTTAGATTAATTATTATTAAAATAAACCTTATACATATTGTTGATTAAAATATTTTAATGAGTAAAATAATAAATTATAAATACAAGTGAACAATTATGGAAAATTAATACTATATATTATTTGTATATGCTTTAATAATTCACATATCAAAATATTATAAAATCAGACATTGTTTATACTTACAGTTTATGTGTTTTTTGCTTAGTCGAATGAATGTATTAGGTTACTTATTTTTCTTTCTTCTTATTACTATTATTAATATTATTTTACATAAAAATAAATTTTAACTGCAATGAAATAGAATTTAACCTAATTTAAATTCTATTTATTTATTTTATTTTATAATTTACAAAAATTAAACAAATACTGTTAATTTTGTTCGATACGAGTAAACTGATATAAGCTAGACAAATTATGTTAAAATTTATAATGATTTATTTATACATAATATATAATTATATGTAATTTTCATAATTTATATTTTAATTATATAGTTTTATGTGTAATAGGTAAATTTATTTCAGAAACTAATAATTCTATTATTCAATATAAATCATGAGAGTAAATTTTAAAATGTTATAAAACGTTATATAATATTATTTGTAATATTTAAATGTTCTAGTATTAATAATTAAGAACAGTATTTGATAAAATACATTCTATTCTGTAAAATATACATCAATAATTTTACGCTAGATAAAATTATATTTACTTACAATTGATGTATCCTGAATAAATAATGTTAAAACGAATTTTCTAACTAAATAAAATAAATTCACAAAGTATACTTTTGAATTTATCAAATTAATTTTTTATTTAAATTGTTTAATTTTCTTATAAATTTATTATTTTTTAATGTAGCATTATTTATTATGTATTAAAATTATATTAAAAACAGTCTAATACAATATAGATATTGTTCTTCATGTACAAACACTTTTTAAATATATTAAAATTCATGTTTAATGAATACAATTTTTTTAATATTGGTATTTTAAAATAAATAACACTTAAATAAATTTGTAAAGTTTATTTATATATAATTACATTATACATAAATAGAAAAAATAACATTTATAAAAATGAAATGGTTATAATTTTAAACACTATTATTAGATAAAAAATTAAGTGATTTTGTTTTTAACATTATTTTAATTAACTGCAATGAATAGATATTTATATCAGTTTAAAAAAATGAATTCGTGTTGAAATACGAAGATAATTCAGTTGCTTTATTGTTGTGGTTTCAGAAACACAAGTTCTTAAGATTGACTATCACAATTATTAATATAAGTTATTATTAATAAGTTGAGGTTATACATTTAATTTACATTATTTTAAAAATTATTTGTATTTATTTTCTTAATTTAATATTAAATAATATATATTTGCAAAACTAGTAATGAAACAGAAAAATTATATTAATTTTATGAACAATGTATTATTGTGTGTTATAATAATTAATATTAGGATATTTTGCATATGCAACTACAATTATGTAGTAAAGATATAATTTTAATTGACAATTTTAAAATATATAACAAAATAAAGTAATATGTATGATATAAATGTATTGCATTTGTTAACTATACATTTTATCACGATTTATTTCTTAAATATGTAGATTAATAAAAAATACATTTGATAAAAAGTTTTTAATTTAGATAAATTAATGTGTACAAATAACTGAATAAATTATTTTATATCAAATCAGAAAAATAGAATTCTTTAAATGAATAATATATCAAATATAAACTAAATGTAAAATTTCTTATTTATTTATTTTATTTATTTGTAGATAACAATAATTATTATTTCATTCTTTTTATATTACAAATAATAATAATAAAAAAAAAAAAAAACAATAAATCCAATCGTGTACTTGAAATGAAAAATTATTATAATACATCTGATTAATTTGAAATTAAAATTAAAAAAATATTAGTAACTCAAACATATTTTCTCACTTGTATTTTTTGTCTTATAGCATTTGTTGAACTTTGTGAATATAAATGAACTAATTCTATCTTATTTTATTAGTAATAATCATTTTATCATAACATTCCAAAGCTAATAAAATGAGTTCTATATAATAACTCATTTCATTAACATTTATATAAATCATTTGAAATTTTTTAATACATCACAAATAAATGTAATTTAATGTATTCGTATAAAATGTATATTACATATAAAAAATTGTATAATAACAACTTTTTTTTATTTCTTATTTTAATTAAATTAATTGAAATTGTGCTTCGTTTTAATAGGACGCAAAGTAATAAAAAAGTCGTTGAGAAAAACATGGAAACAATCGTTGAACAAAAAGAGGATACTCCCAAGAATTACACTTCACAAGTGACCGAAAAGAGCACAGTAAAAAAGGCTGATCGACGGTCGGAACGACAGAAAGTTAAGAAACACATTTTTGCTAACGGACAAAACGAAGCAGAAAGTAGTAAAACATCGAAAAATGAAAATATTACGTTATCAAAAAATATAACGAGTGATTATTCTTCGGAAGATACAGACAAAGAAAATGGTTCCAGCAAACCAAAAACTGCTTATGAAATTTATAAACAAGCTGGAGAATGGTGGAAGTTAGTATATTATTTGAATTCATTTATCCTTTGTGTAAATTATTATATGTTATATTTTATATATAAGTATTAGTTATTGTAATATTGTAAATTATATTGATATTTTACACCATAATTTTATTATATTCATATTTGATTACAATATCTAAGTGCATTTATTTTGAGAAAAAAATTCTTTGGTTTAATTAAATAAACGCAATGTTTTTGTTTGATTTCAGTGTGTTTCCTAAAACAGATTATACGTATTCAGAAGCATCACAGTGTAGGTATGAAATAGCGCCAGGTATTTTGGCTATGCCTAATATGTCTCGGCGATCTATACATTCCAATGAAAACTGTAGTTTTGATTCGAGTAATTTGTCAACAAGTCAATTAATCGACACAAGTATATCTTCCAAAGAGATTACACAAAATTGGTTAAATATACAATCGTCTAAAGACGATCTAATTGTAAGTAAAAAAAAATTTTGTTTATAGATAACAAGTGTTTATTAAGTGATAGTAATGTGTTATGATTCAAAGGAAACAAAATTGTAGCAGAACGATTTTTTGTAATATTTATTATTTTCTGTTTTTGTATTGCTTTGTATTATTCTTTATATTAATTGTAATTACACGGTAGTGTAAATTAGTACATTTTTAATTTTCTTTTTACAGTCAATAAACGGTGTTCCTCAAGTAGTTCCTCATACCAGAAGTATGGAAGGAAGAAATATACTTCATCAGGAAATGTATTATGAACGTAGTGAATACCGAAGAAATATGTACAATAATGATGATACTTTACAGTCAACAAGTTTTTCCAGGTAAACAATATTTGATAATGTTGCAGGTACAGTTCATATAACTCTGGAACATTAAAGTTTTTTAATTAATAATTTACATTTTAAACAATGTTGATTATATCAAATAACATATTTTCCTTTTTAAATAACAGATTTATGTCACATTTCAATCCTTTATCACAAACTACAAACGTAAAAAAACGAAGTTTCGACTTTCAAATGGATTCTGGTACTGATGCCAAAACATATAAAAGCATTAGAGATCTGAGATCTAGGAGAAATAGTAGTTGGTATCAAAGAATTATTAGTATGATATTATCATGGCTATACACCATTTCAAATATTTTGAGTAAGGATATTTAAATTTATATCACAGTTGTTTTTAAAGGATTATTGTTAATAAAATTATTAAAAATTTTAATATAAGAAAAATAAATATGTTTGTATTATAATAATATATAATATACATAAATTTATAATCAGTATTCTCTATTATAAACAGAGCGTCTTTGGAGTTCCATGTTGAATAATTTGTACCTGCTACTTGCACAGATATTTCTTCTAGATTCTTGGTTGTTAAGTCGAGTAGCATCAATCAGAAAACGTATTACAAATCGTCGAGTAAAAGTTTTGTTTTTGGCTTTATTGACACTCTTATTATGGTCAGGTAAATATTTTTAAAAAAATTAAAAAATCTATTTTTCTTTGCTTGTAAGTATTGTA
The DNA here is from genome assembly GCA_022817665.1 of Axea sp. ZL-2020. Classification (NCBI taxonomy): domain Eukaryota; kingdom Metazoa; phylum Arthropoda; class Insecta; order Hymenoptera; family Scelionidae; genus Axea; species Axea sp. ZL-2020. Next base: position 4,148 of record JABFOX010001062.1, read on the forward strand.
TGTATTTCATTTATTTTTTACATCTTTTAATTTATTATATTTGAAATTATCATTAATTTTAAGGTAATCACATAATTTCAGACTCCCACCTTTAAAATTGTATTATTGTTTAATATTTTCTTATTTTATCATAAAAATTTAATAAATAAATACTTGGATTTGCGTAATAATTGTTTCAATATACTCAAAAAAAGAATATATTTCAAAATACAGAGCAAATAATTTGTGTTTAAAACAAATGAGTTGTTACAGTATTAATGTATATGCATTTTCAAATTATCATTTATATATTATTTTGGTTATTATAAATATTGTTTGTTTCAGGAATGTATATTGCACTTACTTTTACGGATTATTTGTGGATTGTAGGTTACAATGTTACTAAAACAACTCATCATGTTAATGACGTTACTGATTATTTTAATTTCGATCTTCTTCTTAAATACTTTACAAACATGAACAAATTTTCTTTAACTGATACGTTCGAAATGAACACATCTGAGCCATCTCTACGTAACATTGGGTAGAATATACCCGAATAATATATTAACATTTTTTTTTTTTATTATTACAGTCGTACCTATAAAACGTTTATATAACATTTTGTCTAAATATGTTTATTAAAATAAGACGAAATGTATAGAAATGATATATATTCTATTTATAATTGACAAAATTTAAATTAACTTATGTATCATTTAATTTAATATTTATTCGTTTTGTTTACTAAATGGTAATATCTTTTCTCGCTTATTTTATATTTAATAACAAAAGATATATAATATTTAAAATTATAATTACAAATTTATGTTCAACATGCAAGATTTAAATGGTGTGTGTGCTTTAGATTTAAAAAATTTTTTTTTTATTTATAATTTTGATTTAAATAAGCACTTTAGCACAAGAAATAACGCTTAATTAAATGCATGCGATAATATATACCTATGCTTAATTTAAATTGCTTATTTTCTATGTATAATGGTATTAATAAATAATTAGTAAATTAGTCATTGCTGTAGAAGTAAATTTTGTATTTGTAAAATGAAGTATATTTAATAACATATACTATTAATGACCTAGATTAAGAATTGTTCTTTTCCTGCTTATCGTTGCAGATTTTGAGGGAAAAGAATAAACTTGAAGACATATTTTCATTAACTGCTAAACAAATATACTATAAGAAATTATATGATTATATTAATAAAGATACTTTCTATGGTGGTTGGATAAGAGAATATTAATTTGAATTAATTTATATATCTATGAATAAGGAATGTTTTTCATATAAGTAAAATTCCATAAGCATATGAAATATATTTACATTTATTATTAGTATTGATATACTTGATATAATATTTGTCTTAAGTTGAAAACTCAGAATATCACAAAAAATTAGCATTTTGGAAAAAAGTTTCCCAAATAAATCTTTAAAATTTTCAAAGAAGACTTCTGCCTGTGTGCAAATTATCTTTCTTTCAATACTCACCGGGCTTGGTTAAACAGAAAGTAACTAAAATTTCCAATGAGAATTTCCATTTTATATTGTGGATTTGAATTCTATATTACAAAATATATTAAGTTTATTTAAATAATTTGTGTGTATTCAAAAGTTATAATAGTTAAAGTTTATTTAAATTTATTGAATTTATTAAAATTTATCGCCTTTGGATTTAGAAAGAAAGGCTAAGAAATCTGAAAACTGATTATTTCTTGATCTAATATTAGTAAGTGATAAATATAACCTATTATAATTTTTTATTAAAGTACAGAAAAGATTTAGATAAGCGTTTAACGTATTTTGTAATGTAGAATCTGTATTTACAATAAATAAAATGGTTTCCCATTTGAAATTTCAAAGCTGTCCCCTGTCTCACCTGCAAATGATGATAGAAGGGAAATAATTTTCATAGAGTGCCTCAGATATTTAAAGTTATCACCTTAAAATAAACAGCCTATATATATATTTCTTGATGTTATGGATTTTCATATTTGTAGAATTTGTGTTTTAATTATATAATAAATATATTATATAATATATATAAATATATATAAATAATATATATATTAATAAACATTAATATATATTATTAAATAAACCATTATATGCTTTCTATAGTCAATCTAATCAAATCTGAATTAACCAAAGAATTGCTATTAGTGCCTTATAATATTATATAAATTATATTTTCTAATAACATAAACTATACAAAATGTATTGTTAATTATGATTGATAAAAAATATACTTTTATGGTAAATTAATTATATATATAAATAAATACATTTTATTATTCAATAAATAAAGGTTACATTTTTTGTGTTGTATCAATATAAAAATTACAAAAATAATTTATAAAGTACAAAAATATATGTTTTAATTTAATGGAATGTTTAAATGTGTACCTTTAATTGTGTGATACAAATATATGTTATTTCTGGTTAGTATGTAAGAAGAAGTAATTTGTATTTTGTTTACTTTTGTAAAGTGATTATTAACAAAATTGTTAGAAGTTAAAAATGAGTTGTGGTATTAGAAGTTCACAATAATTTGATCATAAAAATCGACACCTCGTGACTTAAGAAATGGGAGAAGGATAGAGACAGGTTAACTTTACTGGAAGCTTTTTTGGACCGTTCGAGTTTCGGAGCCTTAACATTCGAAGCAAATCTTTCGTTCCACTGGTGAGTTCCTTCATCTATCCTTCTCTCCGTTCTAAAATTATGGGAAAACAGATTAAAAAGACCAAAGTAGTCATCTCAAAATGAAGACATTTGAAAATATTTGCAAAATAGAGGCAGAATTTTAGCATTACAATTAATTATTTATTTCATTTTTTATTCTACTAGTTGGTCTTTCTATTCAAGCAAAATTTGATTGAACAAACATTTACAGTTTTTGATTTCACTTTCACTTAATAGTTTATTGTAAAGAATTTTCATTTTAGGTTTTAATTATCGAACACCAGAGAACGAAAATGAATTCGTGCAATTAAATCAAAATATTAATTCAACCAATGATCCAAGGATAGACTTGTTAATAAAACGTATTCAAATTTTAGAAAATACAAGCGCTAAGCAATCTGTAAGAATTTTATCGTATACTTTATTTAATAAATAATATAATTCAATTTACGTAACTATATATTGTAATAAAATTTCAGGAAAGACTACAAGAAGTGTTACTTAAATTAACAACAGATTGTGTCACATCTGAAGAATTAAATAGAGTTAAATTCGAGTTCCATTCTTTAAGGGAATTGTTTGAACATTCAAATTCACATAATAAGCAACATCAGGTCACGTTGACTCCTGAAGAAATTGAATTTCGAATGAGTACTATTTTGTATGGATATTTATCAAGGGAGGAATGGTCAAAAGTACTAAAAACTCTTGCCACGAAGGATGATCTCACAATATTAAATCAACAAGGTTTCTAGTTGTTCATACATGTATATATTTAAAAGAAAAATGTTTATTGAAATAATGTTGTTTTTTTTTGTTTTGTTTTGTTTTTATTTTTATTATTATTTTACTACAGAAACAAGTACAGACTGCAGGGATAATTCTACACCATCTGATATAAATGATATAAAAAAAGTTGTAAAGGAAATGTTAAAAATATATGATGCCGATAAAACTGGTAGAGTTGATTATGCTCTCGAATCTGCAGGTAATGTTTTTAATTAAAATTGGATTTATAATTTATTATTTAATTATATAATTGTTTATTTTAAATTCCAGGTGGACAAATTATAAGTACGAGATGTACTCAACGTTACGATCTTAAAACTAGAGCCTTTAAAGTAATGGGATGGACATTATTTTATGAAAGTAATAATCCAAGAACAGTAATTCAGGGCCATCCAATGCAACCAGGATTATGTTGGGCGTTCCAAGATTTTCCAGGATACTTATTAATTAAGACTCGAAGTTTAATTTATGTCACTGGTTTTACGTTAGAACACGTACCAAAGTCAATTCTGCCAAATGGTGATATGAGAAGTGCACCACGTAAATTTAATATCTGGGTATGTTATATACAAATTACTGAATAATGTCATATAAATTAATTAACACGTTTATTATAAGAATATAAATAAAAAAAAATTTTTTTTTAATTACAACATTTTAGGGATTAAAGGACGAAAATGATCCTGATCCAGTTATGTTCGGTGAATATATATTTGAAGATTCTGAGGAAAGTTTACAATATTTCCCTGTTCAGGTAATAATTTTTATTTAAACACTATAAAATATTTATTGAAAGAATAAATCATTTTAAATTCAATTTAAAAATTAAGGTAAAATTTAATTTTAACTTATTATTCTGCAGAATAAAACTATATCTGAACCCTATCATTATGTTGAACTGCGAATACATAGTAATCACGGAAGACTTGAGTACACTTGTTTGTACAGATTCCGAATTCACGGCAACTTGGCATAGCAGTTTTAATATTTTTGATTGACTTGTTAATGATTCAAGGTCATCTTTATATTTATATCATATTTATTTGTACAATAATTTATACAGAATTTATACATCAGCATCGGTCAAATGACATTTTTTATTATCAGCATTAGCCTCGTAACATTTTTATGAATTTAATTTCTGTCATGAAAAATTGTCAAATAATTTTCTTCCAAAGGATCACTTATTTTCATTTTTCACAAATACAATCTTATTTGTGAGAATTTGAACAAATGAAAACAATGATGAATACTCCAGATATCATATTTCATTCTAATCGTTGTCAGTTATCGAAATAGATCATTATATATTTTTGCGCTCAAACTTGTGTCGAGCGATGATTCAAGTTCCACTATCCGCAGGGGTATTCGATAATCACTTCGAAAGAGTGCCTTGTAAAGCTGTAATACTACATAACTACGTCAGCCAAATAGTGTTGTTACAAATTTGTATAACCGTAATGCGCGTATCGAGTTCCGATTATCCGCGATTTAGTGAGAAACGAGCGTAAGATATTAGATTAATCATGTTCAATGATTTACTATTTTTTACTTCGTAATCGTTATATCTCATATTACATAGTGTTTAAGATTCCGACTGATTGTACATTAACAAATTTTTACAAACGATTAACAATGATGGATCCGATTTTCATAATTTTTAATCATATAATGATTTTAATGATATTTAGAAACTAATATCTATATTTATTGTTTATAAATGAGATATATTATATGAATAGTATTCAGTAAAAATAACCACACAAATTTTAAATAAAACGAAACATAATTTTTAGAATTCAAAAAATTTACATTTTTAAGCATTTTCACAGATGGATAAAAGCGTAATTAAAACAGATAAATTAAAAACATTCTGTAATATATATTTAACTACGTATGATACGAAAAATATGCATATTGTTATTTATGTTATTTAATATGAATTAATGAATTTAATATATTTTTAAAAGTCTAATCCTCATTGATTATCGTCATTTTTATTGTATGTACTTTAATTTTATAATAATAATTTTAATAATTTTTCTGATTGATCTTGTGTGAATTTACACTGGCGAATGCCAATTCGGTTAATGAAAAAGTGCAACAAATAATTTAGCACAAAAAAGGAATGTACAAGCTGTTAGAATGACACTGAAGAAACAGTACAAAGTATATACGTGCATATATATAGTTAATTTATTACGTAACATTGTCTTGTAAGTCGAATGGCATAATTATCGCCCTTATGACGGATTTTATATAGAACGTGATTGTCCGTGCGCATAATTGTTTTGGCAGCAGATTGCAGAGGCTAATCGAAGCGACGACGTATTTTTATTTATATTTACGCATGCCATAGATTTGTTGTACAAAATTTTATTTGTAATTGCGCGTATTTAAATGGTCCTTGTTCATAATAAATTTCGCAACTTTCAGTTGTGATTAAATTGAGAAGTTATGATTTAACTCATAACTAAAAATGTAAATATATTACTCCAAAAATTAAATATTGTTAGAGTAACAGTCCGTTTACAATTTAAGTAGTTATTTAATTAATTTTGATACAAGCCTCTTCAATTCTAATCATTTTATATTGTTAAATTTAAATTTATATTGAACATGCACAATTTTGCTCTAAAATAATATATTAGTAAAATATGTTAAAAATGAGTACAAGTTTTATACAAATTACTAAAATGTAATTTTTTTAAAAATATTTTTAACAGATTTCTTTTTTAATTTTTTTATTTAAAAACACATTCGAAATGTATTATATTATTTTAAAATTAATTGATTTTTATAAAATGAAGAATTTATTAAATTTTGCAGTTCCTAAGAATAAAAAGGTTAATTTTTTTCAGTGATAACATTGAGAATAACGGACTTTTACTGTAAAGAAGAGTACACTATTGTAAAGTAGTTGTGAATATATGAAATTATATAAAATTAAAAAGATAATTTAAGAATCGCTAAAAAAAAATTTATTTGTACGTCGATGTAATCTATATTTTTAATTGTTTCGTTACGACTACCGACTGTAATCAACATTCATAGCCTGCGTATATGAGCGATGTATAATGTGTACACTGTTCGGCACAGTGCTCCGTTCAGTGAGGTTACTTTGATGAAGCAAATTTTCGTAACGAAATGGTTAAATAAATTTCTGTTAATGATGGATGAATTGAGCTCGCTACTAACGTACTTGTTCCCATCATTAAAGTTTAAATTAGGTTTAATTTTTTCTTCGCAAATTTTTAGCTGGAAACTCTTAATTGAATGTGCACTTCGTATTTCTACCAAATCATTTGAATTTAATCCTAACTTTAACTTTTTTATATCTAACGATCTTTCTTCACTGCTTTCAGATACAACTAATAATTCTCTAACGCCCTCAAGATCACTAAACCAGATCTGCTTTACTTTCTCTACTCTTCTCAATCTGTTTTTACTTTCTTGTTCTTCATTCATAATTCTTAGCTTTAAAGGCGTTGGTGATTTTATGTAAAGATGAATCAAATTTAAATAGGCCTTTTGTTTTAAAAATTTTATTTATAAAGATTAATTGAAATTAATAATTTTTTAACAACAACATTTTTCTTACTTTTATACATACTCATTTGATCTATTTGTTCCAATAGATAGGCAAATTTTTAATGCAAGTTTGAATGAAAGTACAAAAATGAGTGCAGAGTCAGTTGCGCACAAAATCCATCATCTCCTTAATTGTAAAGCTTCTCTTTAAAGAACCTATCGCACGTGATATAAAAGCTTCGAACCCGTCCAGCGTTCTACAAGTACACCGTAAGAAAGGCCTGTTTAAATTTGATTAACCTTCGTATTTTAGTAACTTTCAATCAATTTCAACTTCAAACACCTCTTTATTAGTATCTCATCTCCACCTTTCTTTGTTAATTCAATCTTAGTCTCAGTAAGCATATAACTCTGTTTTCTCACTTCTTCAATTCCAACTTTAACATTAGAAAATAAATTTAATGCATAAATAATACTTTGTTAAGAATACGGAACCATTAGTTTGTGAATTCAGACTTTTAATTTATCCAATTTTAATTCTCAAACTTGTCTATAACTGTAACAACTCTTCCAAAAGCCTAATAATTAATCCATAACGACTTATACGGATCTTTCTTATAATTCTTTCATATCATTTTTTTGTCAAGTAAACAACGAAATTCCTTTATATTTATTGTCGTTGTTTCAAGTCTCAATAACAATAGCTCTAATTCCTAACAATTTTATTTGTACCATGTTCAATTTTGAATTGAAATGTTTTAAGCGCAACATAGCATTCAAACATTTGCATCATAACCAACCCTGACTTTACTTCGCATTATATTTCTCACTTGATCATACTCAATTACTGTCTTCTGAATTTCAATGATACATCCAACCAATGAGTAAAAGATAATATTTACGCACTTCATGTGCATGTATTTCAATAGTTCCAACTAAGTCTCTAAATCCAATAATGCATATATATGTTTTTCTATTATTCTGATTCCGCTTCTGTATCGTCTACAGACTTTCCTAATTTTTTTGTATTTTATTCAATGTTTTTCGACATTGATTCAATAAACAGGTTTCACTTAAGTCTTACAATGATGTGCACGACGTTTTCGCAATAAGGGTATTTTACTCTAACTTTTAGTTAATGATTATAACTGTTTTATTATAACGTACTCTTTTTTGCTTCCTAATTAGAATATTAAATATATTTAGTAATATTAAAATATTTTTACAACAAAACGAAACAAAAGAAAGGTAGATAAAAAAGAAATATTGTAAAGGTTTGATGCATTCATTCGCAGCGCCATGTATAGTTAATGTTTAACTTAAACATATCTCGTTCTCCCTGAAATAAATCTCTTAGTTTCTAGTCTTCTGATGTAGGTGATTACTTTTGTTGTACGCGCAACGAATAGTTATTAAGCTTGCTTAATTATGAAAATTTTTCGATTATATTGGCAAATAATACTTGATGCTAGTTCTTTTTAACAAATTTTTAAAAAAATTATGTATAATTTAAGCATAATTTAGTCAAAATTTTACTGTTTTCAACATATGATTTATATTGGCATAAAATAAAAATATATATGATAAAATGTTTCACTTTCTTAATAATAATAATAGTTATCTGCAATCTTATTGCATTAACTTATAAATATTTCATGAAAACTTCATAAATTTTACATGAAATTCATATTAAAGTAGATCAAAATAAATTAGTATTCTAAGTAGCAAAATTATTTTAACGATGGACTGACGTGTTTTAGTTTTTTCGGTAAACAGTCAAAATAAATGCAATTTAAATTCAAGTTATATGTTCTTTGTAACTGTTAAAAATAAATTTATTTTCATTACACACACTTAAAACGTGAACAACAAATTTCACATAGTAATTATGCATGTAATTATTTACTTTATTTATTTTGCCACATCTCAAGAACCTTAAAACATTTATAATACATTAATTTATATATTTAGAATATCATAATGCATATTTTATTAACGATCAATGTAAAAATGATTTTTACACATATGAGAGTATTTTTATATAATTAATTTTATTTGTGAAATTTTTCTTAACTTTGAGTTTGTAAATTGCGACTTTACATAATGCAGTAATATTTAATATTAAATTAGATTGATGTTTTTGTTACCCTTTTTGCTTAGTAATAATCTTAAGTGGAAGCTTTTTATATGGATTTTAACTCTAAGTATGTTAAAAAATTATGTTAGAAACTTCAAATTAAAATGAAATTTAAATCAGTGAAATCTGTTATAATTCTGAAATATAAATGCTAACAGTACACATAAAATTAATAACAAAAATTGGTAAAAAAATAGTTTTTAATGGTTGTTAATTTAATGAATTCATTAAGACTTATTTAAAATTGTGTAAAAGGCTTTTAAAGAAAAAACAAACTCCGACTTAATTGCGAATTAATAATTCAATTTTATAGTCGAAAATATATTATTTATTTGAAGTTTTGTTTGAAATTGGTAAGACATTAAAAATCTTAAAATGTTTTTTATAACAAATTTTAAGAGGACATAAGGTTTTTTTAAAGTGCAAAATGGTTCATTCTGAATCCCAAATAGATATTATTGAATATACTTTATTACATAATTGTTGCTATACGTGCAATGAAAATGATTAATATCACGTAATATAAGATACATAACAATAATAATATTTTTAATAAAATATATTAATGATTCATTTCAGCAATCCAAAGAGTATTAAGAAAAATATTATAATATAAATCCCAGCAGACTATCAAATATTGAAGTTTTTAATAAT